>ML363301.1:40000-44922 GCA_005239505.1 Nicotiana paniculata | reverse complement strand
GTATTATGCTATTTCAAACAAGTGATAAGTAAATTCGTGAAGGTGAAAGGGTAAGTGAATCAAAGAAAATAAGTTTCGTCGAAGTTTGGAAATTTGGGATAAAATACGGTCCGAGCTATAATACCAAGTATTTATGGACTAGTGTCATACAAGGTAACACATGACCATGATAGTGAGGGGTATAAGGTGTGTTAAAAACGAATAGTATTTTATGTAATTTGAGATAATTCATAATTATATGGATTATCGGGTAATTATGATTTTAGTGGGAGATTAATTAGAAATTTGTGGTTAATTATTTAAGTACAATTTTGGATAATTATTATGGGACAAGACTTCCACGTGGGATTCTAGAATTGTGGCAGCAAATTGCCAACAATATCTTACCTAAGGAGGTGGTGTCATTACTTACATCAATATCTCATTTGGGTGGACAAATGCTATTAAGGATTCCTTTCTTAATTCACAAAGTAAGAAAGTCTTATGACTTTGTGAAAATAAAACAAGCATACGGATGAAACTTCAACAAAAGGCATACACAATATTATGATCAAATTCAAAGAAAAGATTCAGCAACTTATTCAAAATATTAGCAACGTTATTTTGCTACAAATATTATACGGACTACATAATGTTATAGCAACGGGATTTGGAGATTCTAAGAAAGTACGGTGCAATCTTTCTCAAGATTATCATACGAATTTTTCCCTAATCCGNGGTGTCTATATTCTTGATTCCCATGAGAATTATTATTATTTTCTGTTCATGGGTCTCAAAATAATACGCAGTTGGAAAAGTTTATCCGAAAGGAATATTGAGATTATTACGTACTTTTCATGCATTTCATACATGTGTATTGACCCATGACCAGATGACATTATATACGCGTATATATATAAATATATGTATATGGGATATGTGAAAAGGGTTACGACGTTATATACGCACCACCACCTGATCAGCTGGTATATGATGATGATGTTGCCCACATTGGCTGAAATATGATTCAAACGACGTTATATACGCGTATATATGTATGTATATATAAATATGATTCAAACGGCGTTATATACGCGTATATATGTATGTCTATGTATATGGGATATGGGAAAGGTTATGGCGTTATATACGCACTACCACCTGATCAACTGGTATACGATGATGATTTTGCCTATAGTGGCTGATATGATACGATGGGATGCCCTCAGAGGCTGATGATATTATGAAACATATACCTATGCACGACATGACATTCATACGCATATGCATGCTGCTAAAAGTGATTTATGATTTATAAAGTTATTCAGACTTACCGGTTGAGTCATATACTCTATATTTCTTCCATGTCTCTTATGTATATTATATGCCTTACATACTCGGTACATTATTCGTACTGACGTCCCTTTTTCCCGGGGACGCTGCGTTTCATGCCCGCAGGTCCCGATAGATAGGTCGAGAGCCTCCAAGTAGGCTATCAGCTCAGCGGAAGATGTTGGTGCGCTCTATTTGCTTCGGAGTCGCTTGTTTGGTTAGTATGATTTAGACGGGTATTTTTTGGTATGGTGGGACTCTATCCCGACCTTTATGACATTTATGTACTCTTAGAGGCTTGTAGACATATGTCGTATACGTGAAAGATTGTACGACCTTGTCGGCCTATGTTTTGAGTTTGTAAATGATTATGTTGGCCTATTAGGCCTGTATGTCACGTGTATATGATAATGTAATAAGAAAGATACATTACGTTGGTACTCGGTCGAGTAAGGTATCGGGTGCCCATCGCGACCCATCGGTTTGGGTCGTGACAAAAATGGTATCAGAGCAGTTCTGTCCTAGGGAGTCTACAAGATGTGTCTAGTAGAGTCTTGTTTATGGGTGTGTCGTGCACCACACTTATAAGCAGGAGGCTACAGGGCATTTAGGATTGTCACTCTTTCTTCTTACTCTAGATCGTGTGGTAGAGCTCAGTTGTAAGAACTCAATTTCCTAAAATCTATCTTATTCATAATACGAAAATGCCTATATCCAGAAAGACAATTGGTAAGAGATATAGCTGTGGAAGTGTTGAGTAAGAGGAACTCGATTTTTGCATCATGCCTATGATGGATAATTATGAGGTATCCAGCAGATCATGCATGTACTAAGATGTGTAAGTTTCTTGATAAGGATCCCTAAGGCAAGAATATCTATCCACTCGTACGGTAAAAAGGAATAAGAGAATCAGAAGGTAGACACAAGTTTCAGCAAGTAAAAGAAGCAAAGTGAAGAAGGATACGAGGTACCCAGTTAATGAAGGTTAACAATATTTACAACTCAGGCAGAGGAACATAAGTCTTTTGAGTTACCTTCAACTGTAACAGAGGTATGTACAATTGACCACACCGATCTCAGTTATGCCCTATAGGAGCTAATATATATGGTTTAAGAGAAGGACATGGTATCGAAATCCGGCTGGGGTTAGAGTAACCTAAAATGGTGGATGGATTGTTTGTAGTAATTGACGTTTCCGAAGGATATTGCAAAAGTGCTAATAATCTCCTTGTGAGACATCCAGATGGTGCACTCTAAAATAGTACAACTAGATATGAGTACTACAAATATAGGCACTGGAAGCCTTTAACGGATAAATATTACCTAAGTGTGGCTCCCGTCCCTAGTAGAGCGAGAACGTTAAGCAATCCGAAGAGCCATTGAATGGAGAAAGGGGAGCTAAAAAGCAAAAGAATGTCTTGTTGAAGTTTTCAGAATAAAGTGATAGACATAAATGTTAGAAGGGAAATAAGAATAGAGTTAATGAAGCATTATGAGTAAGATGTCAACATGGATGACAGCGGTAGAAAAAAAAATGAAAATGTTATAGAGTCTATAGTTAAGTAAAGGAAAAAGACGAGAGGTGACAGACCTTGAAACCAACAAAGAAGTATAAGCCATAAAGTCATATCTTCAATCCGAGAAATAAGTTTGTGACTCTAACGTGATTACCAAAAAGAAAAATTAGACCCCTGAGTAATAGAAATTTGTATGGGCTGGTGAAAAAGATAAACTAAACATGAATTAGGGACTGAGTAATTTGATAATAGTCGGCATAATGAGAATTTCAGGGATTGCATTCCAGCGATAATAGAATGGACAACAGAAGAAGATTCATGAGGAATTCAGAGAATGGTCATTCAGGAAGACGCTTCTCTAAAGTAAGCAATGTGATCTAAGTTAAGCTTAAGGGACTGTAGGTTCCAGTTACACTAGGTGTTTCCCTCATGAGTAAGGACATTTGTTATCCTTGGTAGAGAAAGATTACTGCAAGGAGAGTAAGAGTCATCGATGATGTGAAAGGACGCCAAAGATGAAGAGGTAAAACATCTATAGGTAGATTATTGTAGCTCCAACTCTTAGTACTCCCCTAAATGAGGGAATATAGAGTGATGTGGCATTAAGTCAGAATTAAGTGGTTCTAGTAATTATGGAATGGTAAAGGAAGAATTTGATAAATAAATGAAAAAGGGACGAGATTGCACTTATTCAAAGCTTGCAGAATGCTACAATCCAGAACATTGTGCAAGCACGACATCAAGGAGAGGAAGTAAAGGTTCCTGCCCAAGCTATTATTAATAAATAAGGAGCCAGTGCGATACATAAGTTAAGACGAAGGAAATAACCTAAGAAAGATTACGAGGAATATTGATATGAGAATGGGCCAATGATTAGTTAGTAATTGGTCAGGAAGATCCCAGTTATGGCTAAACAAGAGGTTACAGATGAGTCATCAGATCGTGTAAGATAAACATAGTAGAACCCAATATAATAAATTCAGCCTCGCAATAATATTATTATAATACTCAAAGATATATATATTAAAAAAGAAGTTGGGTAGTTAAAGGTACCGTATGAGCATTATGGGAAATAAAGAGAGTGCCACTGGAAAGACAGTCAAAATATTAGTTCAGAGGCAACCCTACAAGCACAAGGGCGTGGAGATAAGTAACTACGAATAATTATAGGCAAGGAAGGACATCAAAATGGTCCGTAATAAGCTCACAAATTTACAAGAGTAAGAGGATCCTCCCTAAGTACTACAATGAAACTCTAGCTGAGGAAGTAATAAAGAAGGCTTCAACTTAAGCTCAGTAACCTAAGGAGGAAATGGTCTTATAACAGCTGTCTCACAACAATATTGTATGCACTCAATAAGAAAATGGCACCTACCATGGCTAATGAACAAGAACTAAAAATCAGAAGTGATATTCAAGGTCATATAAGTTGTATTGAATTCCAATATGTGTAGGAACTAAGGTAAGATATGTATGCATACAACAAAGGGACATAAAGACCAGGAAGAGTAATAGCTTACGTTTAAAGAAAGCTGAGAAGGAACGAAAGGAAATATTGGATCAAAGATCCGAAGTTAGTTACGTTATGAACGCACTTAAAATTTTGGAGTATTATCCATGTAGCATATATGCTGATAATCATACAGCCGTAGAAGACTTCGGTATAAGTTAAAAGAAAGAATTGAGTCCAAGTCTTAGATAAATGATTGAATTGTTAGAGGATTGTATCATGGATATCTCATAGCATGCATAAAAGGCTAAAGTAATAACTAACACCATGAGCTACAAATCGAAAAATAACTTAAGCCTATATGAAGGCTGATCAGAAGGAAGAGGAAACAAAAGAGCTACCGAGTAAATCAGGAGTCTGATTATTGGACCCAAACAATTATAGAAATCGTGATTAAGAACATTTTAGGATCAATTTTAAATGTCAGAGGTGCAAGAGAGATAGTACAATAGCCATATTCTACAACGGCTTTACAAGGAAGCCGGTTAGAAAAGTACTAGCCTCAAAAGAAGTCAGTATGAAGCTCCCATCGGATTGTGTATACACCAGAGATGCAAGTATTATAATAAAGCTTCAAGTTATGA
>ML363301.1:0-35000 GCA_005239505.1 Nicotiana paniculata | reverse complement strand
TCCTTCATAGGTGAGTGAGGCGGAGTGCAACTTCGTTCCCGGCACAACCCACACTACCTCTTTGTCTGGTACACAAATAGTTTTGAAAAATTCATTCCATGTGATTGGTTCCCGTCTATAAGTATCATAGTAGTCCTCCGCCCCATCGAACACAGGCAATCGATACACCCTCCTAATGGCTTCTCTCGAGGCATCGACCCTATTTTGTCACACAGTGTAGATGTGATCCTCATGTTCGGAGCATTTGGCGTAGAACTCTCGGACAATCATCAGGTTGCCCTCATTTGGCTCTTCGAAGAAAATATATAGCCTGCGCCAGATCAACTTCCGATACATATTAGGGCACTCAGCCTGGAAGGATCCCCTATCAATACCTCTTTCTGGTATAGGCTTTCTAGTAGCCTTCAAACTGAAACGTTCTTGGGGCAGCTCTGGAGAGAAACCTGGTACGATCAAACTGAGGTGCACTGGTCGGTGCCTGTTGATAACTGCGGATTTTAACCTACTATTTACTTTATTGCTTAGGTTTTGGGGGAAAAATACGTTAAGGTATTCCCGAAAAATAACTCAAGGTGCTTACTTGCAGGTTTTGGTCAAAATGAGGCAAAGAAGTCAAAACGAACTCATAAAGAAGCCAAATTTGCACAAGTCCTAAACTTTGCTGGAGCGCTGTCAGCGCCACTTTTACGCTACAACATAAGTTCTTTCGCTGAGGCGAATTACCGAGGGCTGCCACAAAGGTGAGGTTCAGAGAGATGGAATGGGGCTCAGTATTGACCGTTGACTGCGCTACAAAAGCGCGGCCGCGAGCATAATTGCACTGAGAGCAGAAGTTGAAGAATCAGAGAACTGGAAACCTTGGGACAAGCATAGAACGCGTTCCGCATCCATTTTATGCAGCCTCAAAGCCACCTAACGCTGAGGCGGTGAGAATTCCGCTGGGGGCGAGAGTTAAGTTTCAGAGAGTTATAAGAGAGTAAAACTACAAAACGTGGTCAGAGAACATTTTACACGGTCATGGTTGACGCCAACGCGGACACGACTATTTTTACGCTATCCGCAAAACCTAGCCCAGTCCAAGTCCAAATCTGAAGAAACGCGGTCCGCGCTCGTTATTGCGCGGCCGCGAAAAACCATTCGCTCAGGCGCCCATTATTTCGTTGACAGCGAGACCCCCGTAGGGGCATTTTTTAAAACTAATTTCAGATGTGTATAAATAGTTCGTTTTTACATTTTTAGGTCATCTTTTGCATTAAGGAGCTCGTGAACAACAACACTTTTCCTCTTTGAGTAATCTTAGAGTAGTTTTAGCTTATAACCTTAGATTTTGTTCTTGTAATTACTTTTGATGGCTTATAATTCATCTCTATCTTTGATTTCTACCTTGATTATGAGTAGCTAAACCCATTAGCTAGGGTTGTGACCCAACCGTAGTGTGGGTATCTAATGGGTCTTCAATTTTAGGGCTTATTTGTTTATGGGTTAGTGATATTTATCTTGTTTCATGCTTTATCTGTTGAATTGGTGGTTACAAACATTGATTCGTGCCTTTTTGACTAGGGCTCTTCTTGAGAAAGAGGGCCCAAGTCTAGGTAAAATAGGCTAACAAGAAATTGAGGTGAATTCAAGAGATTGATAGCCCTAATTAAAGGGTTAAACCTAGAGATAGTAATACCCAATTTGAGCCAATTCACTTGCACTGTTTGAACACCCAATTAGGCTTGAGAAAGCCAATTAGGGCAAAGTCACCACAACTACCGAGAGGTATAGGGTGAGTAATTGAGTGTGAGGTTATATCACGATCCCAGACACAACAAGTTTGTCCTAAATTCTAGATCCCATTAGATACTCACCTAGGTGTAAGTCGCTTCCCTAGTGCCTTTTATCAATTGAGAAAACCCTTACAAAAACATTATACTTAGCCTATTATTAGTAATCAATAGTAATACAACTAGAATAGAATCAAACCCACTCATAACTAGAAGTGTAATTAAAGACAAAATACATAGCTAGGTAGGATAGGAACCCAATTCCCAACTTATACTCCCTGTGGATATCGATCCCGACCTCTCAGGTAAAAGATACATCAATCCCTCCTCGCCATTATATAGTGGTGCAGGGTTGGAGCCGATCACTTTTTGGCGCTGTTGCCGGGGAGTTAAACAGTTTTGGCTATCTATCTAACTAGTTGTGTGTATTCTTTTTCTTTCCTTCTATTTTACTAACTTGTGTGTTTTAATCGCTTTAGGTACAAATGGCTGATTCTCTTGGTAATGTTTTCCCGGGGGAGGAGGTAGACGATAATGGTGATGATGAGGCTCATTTGGTGCCTCAAGCTCAAAGAAGAGGCCGCTAGGACAATGATAATATTCCAGACCCTCCCCCACCTCCTCAAAGAGCAGCTCCTCGGGTGCTTCCAAATGAAGGATATGCTAGTGTTATTGTCCCACCCCGAATCCAGGCGAGTAATTTCCAAATTACAAATGTGATGTTGACTTTATTGGAGAAGTGAGGGTAATTCACATGTGCTCCCCACCAGAATGCATATAAACATATCAAGGGATTCGTGGATACCTGTTGGGGAAGCAAACAGACAAACGTATCGGAGGATGCATTGAGACTGAGGCTGTTCCTTTTTTCTCTTTAGAGGGAAGGCATTGAATTGGCTCGAAAGACTCCCCAACCATTCCATCACTACGTGGGATGAGTTGGCGGACAAGTTTATTACCAAGTTTTTCTCACCTGGACATATGGAAGCTTTAACGGATGAAATCTTAGCTTTCAAACAGGAACCAAATGAGCCCCTTCATGAATATGGGAGAGATATAGAACTATGGTCAAGGAATGCCCCAATAATGATATGACAGAAGCTATGATCCAACAGACATTTTACCGGGGTATAAACACGACCAATCAATGTGTGGTGAACCTATTAGCTAGGGTAATTTTATGAAGTTGACATATGCAGAAGCCTGTGATATTCTTGATGAAATGGATGACACTTCTTCAACATGGAAAAGTGGGGCAAATGTTCCTCAAGGTGACCCGAGTGTGATCAATCTTCATAAGGAACTCCAAGACCATGGACAATCCATAGCTGAGTTAACAACAACTATGAACCAGCTTGCCAAAGCACAATTTCAACAAATCCAAGGATCAAAGCAAGTAAATGCAATGAAAGGGGTCAATCTAATGGTCAACAGGAGAAGACAACGTGGCCAACAAATCCAAAGAAATAATGATCAACATGAGCAGAGTGGAAGTGGATAAAACAATGATGATTCATATTATGACCAAAGTGAGGATGTAATGTATGCAAACAACTATCAAGGATAGCGGAGCAATGCTCCAAACCAACAATGGAGATCTCAAGGGAATAATAAAATTTGGAACAATCAAGGGCAAGGAAATTTGAACAATAACAACAACAACAACAAAAACTCAAATAAATGGGGGAACAATAATCAGAATTAGGGTGGCAACAACAATTGGAATGGCAATGGCAACAACATTTGGGGTGGAAATGGAAATCGGGGGTCGGGCTTTCAAAGGCTCCCGATGTATCAACAACCCAACGATCCACCTCCATATCAATCCCAAGGTCAAAGTTCGTCAAACAATGATATGGGACGGATCAGGAATATGTTCAAACAGATGATGGAGAGGACTGCCGATTCTAATGCTCAAATTGCCTCCCACATTACCTTCATCCGCAATCTTGAGGTCCAAATGGGTCAAATCTCGCAAGCATTGAACACTCGCCTTAAGGGGACACTACCTAGTGACACGGTAGTAAACCCGAAAGGTAGGAACAATAACAATACCGGTCATGCAATGGCAGTGACTACAAGGAGATGAAGAGGTAATGAAGCAAGTATCTCCAAGAAAAAGAGAGTTGTGTGTGATGATGATGAAATGTAAAATGATGATGTTCCTGTAGTTGATGAGCAAGTGAGCGAAGAACAATTGAATGGTGAAGTGAGGATTGATATCCATGACAACGAGGAGGAGACACAAAATGACGTGAACCCGTCTAGGAACACGTGATAGACGTACCGGAGCCGGTAGTTCCAAAAGCCAAGATTCATTTGCCAAGGCCTCCTCCACCTTATCCTCAAAGACTGGCAAAGCAAAAGAACGAAAATAAATTCAAGAAGTTCACAGAGATGATGAAAAGCTTGTCAATCTACGTGCCATTAGTGGAAGCTCTTGAGCAAATTCAAGGATACGCCAAGTTTATGAAATACTTGGCGACTAAAAAGAGATCTATGGAATGTGAGACCATCAAAATGACTCACCAATTTAGTGCCATTGTGCACTCGATGGCTCCCAAGCTAGAAGATCCCGACACATTTACTATCCCTTGTACCATTGGGAGTGCGAATTTTGCAAAGACATTGTGTGATTTGGGTGCAAGTATCAATTTGATGCCTTACTGGGTATTGACCAAACGAGATAAACTTCAATGAGACTTCAAATGGCGCATAGAATAATGAAGCGGCCCCTTGGTATTATTGATGATGTTCTTGTATGGGTCGACAAGTTTATTTGCCTGCTGACTTTGTGATTCTCAACTGTGAAATCGACTATGAGGTGCCGATTATCTTGGGAAGGCCTTTCCTAGCAACATGGAAGGCTTTGATAGATGTGGAAGACGGTGAGCTCACCTTCCCGGTGGGCGATGAAAAGGTTGTCTTCCACGTGTGCAAATCAATGAGGCAGCCGAATAGTACTGAGGTGTGCTCTTTTGTAGATTTTGTGACAGAAGTGATAATTGATGATACAAGTACAATGATCAATGTAGAAGATCCTATGGAAGAGGTTTTGTTAAACCATGAGGATGATGTAAGGGATGGCTTGGTTGAATGTGCTAATGCATTTCAAGGAATGTGATCCTACTCTTATGGACCCCGGAAGCTCTCTTTGGATTTGGAAAATCGGAAAACTCCACCGACAAAGCCCTTGATCGAGGAGTCACCAACCTTGGAGTTGAAGCCTCTCCCATCACACCTCAGGTATGAATTCTTGGGCCATTCTTCTACATTACTTGTTATTATTTCTTCTTGCTTAACCGAAGTGCAGGTAAACTTCACTCTTGAAGTTCTCCAAAGAAGAAAGAAGGCAATTGGATGGACCCTGACTGATATTCGATGCATAAGCCCCTCCCTTTGCATGCATAAAATTATACTTGAGGATGATGCAAAACCGTCCGTGGAACATCAACGGAGATTGAACGAGGCTATGCAAGAGGTGGTCAAAAAGGAGATTATCAAATGGCTTGATACATGGGTTATCTATCCAATCTGAGATAGTGCATGGACTTCACTGATGCAATGTGTGCCGAAAAAAGGGGGTATGACTGTGGTGAAAAATGAGAAGAATGAGTTGATCCCTACTCGGACCGTGACTGGATGGAGGGTATGCATGGACTACAGAAAACAGAACAAGGTGACCCGAAAGGATCATTTTACATTGCCATTTCTTGACCAGATGTTAGACAGACTTGCGGGGCGAGCCTTCTATTGTTTCTTGAATGGATACTCAGGTTACTATCAGATTCTTATAGCCCCAGAAGATCAAGAGAAAACCACCTTCACCTGCCCGTATGTGACCTTTGCATTCTCTAGGATGCCGTTTGGATTGTGTAATGCATCTGCTATATTTCAGCGGTGCATGATGGCTATATTTACGGACATGGTGGTGGACTTCCTCGAAGAACTTGTGGATGATTTTAGTATGGTTGGAGATTAATGTGAAGAATGTTTGCAAAATCTTGACAAGGTTCTAGCACGATGTGAAGAGACAAATCATGTGCTTAATTGGGAAAAATGCCACTTTATGGTCGAGGAGGGCATTGTCCTCAGCCATAAGATCTCAAAAGATGGAATCAGAGTGGACAAGGCTAAAATAGAAGTGATTTCAAAGTTTCCTCATCCAACTTCCGCCAAGGGAGATAGAAGTTTTTTTGGGCATGCGGGGTTCTACCGTAGGTTCATCAAAGACTTTTCCAAAGTAGTGAACCCCCTATGAAAGCTATTAGATAGGGATGAAAAATTTGACTTCAATGAAGAGTGCATGAAGGCCTTAGATCTCTTGAAGTATAAATTGACAACCACTCCAATCATTACCGCTCCAAATTGGAGCACACCCTTTGAGCTTATGTGAGACACAAGTGATGTTGCGGTAGGAGAGGTCTTGGGGCAACGGGTGAACAAGAAATTTCATCCGGTGTACTATGCAAGCAAAAATATGAACGATGCCCAGGTTAATTATACAGTGACGGAGAAGGAATTGTTAGAAATTATGTTCGCCATGGAGAAGTTTAGGCCTTATCTCATGGGTGCCGAAGTGATTGTTCACACTGATCACACGGCGCTCCGGTATTTGATGACAAAAAAGGACTCAAAAGCTAGATTGATGATATGGGTTTTGTTGCTTCAAGAATTTTACCTCGAGGTCATTGATAGGAAAGGATGTGAAAATCAGGTTGCAGATCATTTGTCCCATCTAGAAGAGAAGAGAGGACAAAATATGGTATTGAAATTAATGATGCTTTCCCGGATGAGCAACTCCTCTTAGTTTCTTTGAATGATATGCCTTGGATTGCGGATGTTGCCAATTTTCTTGTTACCGGCATTGTCCCGTGTGAGCTCTCTTCTAACCGAAGGAAGAAACTCAAACGGGACAGTTTGGACTATTATTGGGATGAGCCTGACTTGTTCAAGATTTGCAATGATGGAGTGATTCGTAGATGTGTCCCAGAGGAGGAACAAATGGGCATACTTGATGTTTGTCATTCCTCTCCCTACGGTGGTCATCACGGTGGGGCGAGGACTGCTTCCAAGGTTCTTAGTTGTGGTTTTTATTGGCCAACCCTGTATAGAGATGCCAGTGAGCTTGTCAAGAGATGTGATGAATGTCAGAGAGCTAGGGGAATATCAAAGAGGGATGAAATTCCCCTCACAACTATTCTTGAAGTTGACATTTTTGACGTGTGGGGCATAGAATTCATGGTCCCTTTTATTAGTTCGTGTGGTAATACTTACATTCTTGTGGCGGTTGATTATGTTTGCAAGTGGGTCGAAGCCGTGGCTTTGCCCAACAACAAAGCCCGGAGTGTAGTAGCATTCCTCAAAAAGAACATTTTCACGCGGTTGGGACTCCTCGGGAAATTATAAGTTATGAGGGGTCTCATTTCTGCAATAGGGCATTTGACACTTTGCTTGCAAAATATGGTGTCAATCACAAGGTATCTACTCCTTATCACCCCCAAGCTAGTAGATATGTGGATGTTTCAAATAGGGAAATCAAAAGCATCTTGTCAAAAACTATGAATGCCAATAGAACGAATTGGTCAAGGAAGCTAGATGCGTTGTGGGATTATAGGACTGCTTTAAGACTCCAATCGGTATGTCTCCGTACTGGTTGGTGTTTGGTAAAGCGTGTCATTTACCAGTTGAGCTAGAACATAAAGCATTGTGGGCCTTGAAGAGATTCAATATTGAGTGTGATGTTGCAACAAATCTTCGGGTAGAACAACTCAATGAGCTAGATGAATTTCGGTTTCATGCCTATTCAAGCTCATCATTGTAGAAGGAGAAGATGAAATACTTGCACGATAAATATGCCAGAAACAAGGAATTCAAGGAGGGTAATTTGGTCCTTCTCTTCAAATCCCGGTTACGTCTGTATCAGGGCAAGCTAAAGTCCAAATGGAGTGGTCCCTTTGAGGTAGTGCATGTAACACTTTTTGGTGCTCTTGACTTGAAGAACAAAAATGGTGAAATCTTCCCGGTTAATGGGATCGTGTGAAGAATTACTTGGGAATGTTTGATGACAGCCACATGGTGGCCTTGATAAAGTTTCAATGATGGTGGTAACCTGCGTCGTGCCGCGACGTTAAATCAGGCGCTTCTTGGGAGGCAACCCAAGTGATTTTTTTCTTTCTTTTTCAATTTTCTTCTTAGTTTAGGCTCTTTTGCACTAACTGGTTGTGAGATTTGTGTAGGAATTGTTGATGCAATGCAGAAAACACTGGAGAAATTTGGCTAAGTATGTGACTGGGACTGCTGATCGCTCAAAATTCCATGGTCAGCGACAACGCTTACGCGGGAGCAAGATTTTGTAGCGGACGCGGACTTGATAAGTTAAAAATGTGATCTCTCTGTAGTTTAGTTTGCGTTCGTGGTGGAATTTTCACGGTCAGCGGACACTGTTCCGCGGCCGCGACCATTTTTCCGCTCCCAACTGTCACATTGTTGCTTCATCTCTTCAAAGCAGCCAAAGCGCGAACCATGCTGGAATTTCGCGGCCGCGCCAGGTAAGGCGGTGGGGTCCTTAGGGTTTTAGTATAAATAAGGAGGACCCCCCCTCTTTTACACTTTTCACACCCTCTAATATGATAGGCTCCTTTGCACTGTTCACTCACTCTTATTGCATCTAAAATTTATCTCACTTAGCAATACTAATTTCTACATCAAATTAAACAACTGGTATGCTCAATTTCTTAATTTTAATCTTAGATCTTTCTTTTTCTTTTTAGTTAGTTTCCATTTTTTTTTTTTCTAGTTAGGGTTATTACATGTCTAGGATCATAATCATGTTTAAATGTTGATAAAAATGAATGGGTACTTGTTTTTGAGGCCTAATGAGGGTTGGGGTGTTTCACTTTGCTTCTTAATTGCTTAAAATTCTTTACTAAGTGTAAACCCTAGCTCATGAATATATCTTCAGTGCCTGTTTATTTCAAATTCCGCGGCCGAGGCCTAAGTTCTGCGGTCAGCGCTAATGTGATGTTTCTGAGTTTGCATTGGCCTGATTTACGCGGCCGCGGTGAGATTTATGTTGTCAGCGGCCTGCTTTACATGGCCGCGCTTCTTTTTTCGCGGACAATAGATTCAATATTTAGAGAAGTGTTAAGTTGGGTTCGCTGTCGCCGTTTTTACGGGTCAGTGGTGAAGCCTTCACGATCATGCCCAATATTCTACTCTCAGCGATGAGAAATGTTTAGAGACTGGGTAGTCTGAATCCCAGTCTCTCGCAGATGCAGTCCTTTTTTCGCTGTCAGCAGTGGCCATTCCGCGGTCGCGCTCCTTTTTTCGCTGACATCGGTCCATCGTGCTTTACATACTGCAACCTTTATCTGCTTTCATCTAATACTTGATTGAGTACCAATACTAATGAGCTCCCACAAAGTGTATGCAGACAATGGTTCGTTCTAGAGGTGGACAAGATAAACAACTAGGGAGGGGAGAGTCCTCCTAGGGATGGGGGAGAGGCAAACAACCAGTTATAGCCTTAGATCCTAAGGTCCTTATTGGTAAGAAACAAACCTTTCGGAGGCCCACTGCTGACACTTCGGAGACTAGTGAGTATGTCCCCTCTCGGGAAATTTCATAGGGGGAAGCTGGCCAGACTCTAGAGGAGGCACAATCCCAACCCGGGCGCCTTATAAATGAATCAACTTCACTGTCCGGCTCTTCGGATAGTTTGGGACTGAGTGACTCTCCACCACCCCCGGACCCCAGTGCAACAGCTCCGGTCTCCACACCTGCCCCAGTACAGATTGATAGTGATGATGATGTCCCGGATGACGGGAGGGGTGGTGACACACAGACAGAGGGATTGGTGAGATCTCAGAACCTGGTGGTATGGCAAGACTGGTTTGTGAGTGAAAAAGCATACCAAAAGTTCCGGGAGTGATAGCCTCATAGGTCACTGACATTGGAGAGGGTGTTCATTGAGCGAGATCTTCTGCCCCACAACCCAAACATCAAGAGGCACTTCAACGAGAAAGTGGGGTGGGAGTTATTCACTAGCAGCCTTCCAGAGGCCAATGAGTTCTTGGTCAAGGAGTTCCACGCAAATGTATCCCACATCAAAAAGGTCACATACTTGACCAAAGTCCGCAACAAGAAGATTATGTTCGATGGAAAGACTCTAAGTGAATATACTGGGTTCAATGATGAAGATGAGTCCCTGTATCTGGAGAAGGTGGAGTTGGATGAGTTAGCCCGCCCTTGGCTTGCTTCAGTGATTGCAAGTCCTGGGACCAACCCAGCTTGGTTGACACCCGAGGTCCTTATCTACATGAACACTCTAAGCTTCAAGGCGAATGGATGGGTTACATTTGTATGCAGCAAGATCTACCCCACTACTCATGACAGTGACATGCCGGTATCCCGGGCTATTATTGTGGGAGCTATCATGGTAGGGTTCCCGATCAATGTCGGGAATATTATGGCTAGGGTGATCACCAAGGAGATCAAAAAGGATGAGAGGTTATAATCCTTCCCAAACTTCCTCACTATGTACTTAGAGGACCAGGGAGTAGAGGGAAGGGATTATGACACCAAAGTGAAGCCAAAGAGGCCATTTACCTGGTACAGCCTTCAGAGTCCGGACAACCCCAAGTCCAAGGGAAAAGCCACCGCTTCCACTGGCCAGTCTGAAGAGTCAGGGATGGTGGCCACTAGTTCCGAGCCATCCACTATCGAGGGTCCGGACCATCTGCCTCCATTCCTACCTCAGTGCCTTCTTCTTCAGCATACCCTCAGACTGCTCTGAGGGTAAACCAGACATTGGCCGACATCAACAATTGGCTGCAAGTAGCAACATCAAAACTATCTGCTCTATCCAGTGCCGTAGCAGCCCAAGCAGCCCCAACCCAGGTCCAGTTGCCTCCATCATTGGAGGAATCATTAAAGACGATCCTTGATAACCAGAAGAAGATTCTGGAGTCGCTGGGTGTTCATGTGAAGGAAATCAAGTCCCTGGGTAAACAGGTAAGGAAGATGAGGAAGAGCCAGGATGACTTGAAGAAGGAGGTGGCTAAGTGATAACTAGGGATTTTAACCTGCTATTTACTCTCTTTTGCTTAGGTTTTGGGACAAAACTACGTTAAGGTATTCCCAAAAACTAACTCAAGGTGCTTATTTGCAGGTTTTGGTCAAAATGAGGTAAAGAGGCCAAAACGAACTCATAAAGGAGCCAAACGTGCACAAGTCCTAAACTTTGATGGAGCACTGTCAGCGCCAATTTTACGCTACATCGTAAACCCTTCCGCTGAGGCAGATTACTGAGGGTTGCAACAAAATTAAGGTTCAGAGAGATGAAATTAAACTCAGCTTGGACCGCTGACCGCGTCACAAAAGCGCGGCCACGAGGCCATTGGCGCGACCGCGGAGGAAATTATGCTGAGAGCGGAAATCAAGGATCAGAGACCTGGCAATCTTGGGCCAAGGATGAAACGCGATCAACATCCACTTTACGCGGTCGCGATTCCATCTAACGCTGGGAGCGGAACCAAAGTTAAGAGAGTTCTCATCAAAGCCAAAATGAAGGAACGCGGTCCGCGAACATTTTACGCGGTCGCGGATAAAGATCACGTGGACGTGGTAGCTTTTACGCTGTCCACAAAATCCAGCCCAGGCCAAGTCCAATTCTGAAGAAACGCGGTCTGCGCTCGTTATTACGCGGCCGCATAAGTCCATTCGCTGAGTCGGCCATTATTCCGCTGACAGCAGAACCTTCGTAGGGCATTTTTGTCCGGTAATTTCAGCTGTGTATAAATAGTAATTTTTCACATTTTTAGGTCATCTTTTGTAGCAAGGAGCTCGTGAACAACAACTTTTTTCTTTTTTGAGTGATTTTAGAGTAGCTTTAGCTTATAACTTTAGATTTTGTTCTTCTAACTTTTTATGCCTTATAATTCATCTCCATCTTTGATTTCTACCTTGATTATGAGTAGCTAGACCCATTTGCTAGGGTTGTGACCCAACCCTAGTGTGGGTATCTTATGGGTCTTTTATTTTAGGACTTATTTGTTTATGGGTAAGTGATATTTATCTTGTTTCATGCTTTATTTGTTGAATTAGTGGTTGCAAACACTGATTCATGCCTTTTTGACTAGGGTTCTTATTGAGAAAGAGGACCCAACTCTAGGTAAAATAGGCTAACAAGGAATTGGGTGAATTCAAGATATTGATAGCCCCAATTAAAGGGTTAAACCTAGAGATAGTAATACCCGGCTTGAGTCAATTTCACTTGCACTGTTTGAACACCCAATTAGGCTTGAGAAAGCCAATTCGGGCAAAGTCACCCAAACTACCGAGAGGCATAGGGTGAGTAATTAAGTGTGAGGTTATATCACGATCCCAGATACAACAAGTTTTTCCTAAATTCTAGATCCCATTAGATACTCGCCTAGGTGTAAGTCGCTTCCCTAGTGCCCTTTATCAATTGAGAAAACCCTTACAAAAACATTGTACTTAGTTTATTCTCAACACTAATAGCAATACAATTAGAACAAAAACAAACCCATTTATGACTAGAAGTGTAATTAAAGACAAAATACATAGCTAGGTCAGATAGGAACCCAATTCCCATATTATAATTCCCTGTGGATATCAATCCCGAACTCTTGGGTAAAAGCTATATCGACCCCTCCTCACCATCACATAATGGTGTAGGGTAGGAGCCGATCATTTTTTGGCGCTGTTGCCGGGGAGTTAAACAATTTTGGCTATATATTAGACTAGTTGTGTATATTGTTTTTCTTTCCTTCTATTTTACTAACTTGTGTGTTTTAATCGCTTTAGGTACAAATGGCTGATCCTCTTGGAAATGTTCTTCCGGGGTAGGAGGTTGACGGTAATGGTGATGATGAGGCTCATTTGGTGCCTCAAGCTCAAAGAAGAGGCTGCCAAGCCAATGATAATATTCCAGACCCTCCCCCACCTCCTCCAAGAGCAACTCCTCGGGTGCTTCCAAATGAAGGATATGCTAGTACTATTGTCCCACCTCTAATCCGGGCGGGCAATTTCCAAATTACAAATGTGATGTTGACCTTATTGAAGCAATGGGGATATTTCACAGGTGCTCCCCATCATAATGCTTATAAACATCTCAAGGGATTCATGGACACCTGTTAGGGTAGCAAGTAGACAAACGTATTGGAGGGTGCATTAAGGCTGAGATTATTCCCTTTTTCACTTAGAGGGAAAGCATTGGACTGGCTCGAAATACTCCCCAACAATTCCATCTCTACGTGGGATGAACTGGCTGACAAGTTTATAGCCAAGTTTTTCTCAGCTGGACATATGGCAGCTTTAAGGGATGAAATCTTAGCATTCAAACAGGAGCCAAATGAACCCCTTCATGAGATTTGGGAGAGATATAAAACTATGGTCAAGGAATGCCCCAATAATGACGTGACAGAAGCTATGATCCAACAGATATTTTACCAGGGAATAAACACGACCAATCAATGTGTGGTGAACCAGTTAGCTGGGGGTAATTTTATGAAACTGACATATGATGAAGCATGTGACATTCTTGAATAAATGGATGAGCATGGCAAAGTCGGGCAAACGTTCCTCAAGGTGACCTGAATGTGATCAATCTTCACAAGGAACTCCAAGACCATGGACAAGCCATTGCTGAGTTAACAACAACTATGAACCGACTTGCCAAAGCACAACTTCAGCAAATCCAAGGAACAAAGAAAGTACATGCAATGGAAGGGGTCAATCTAATGGTCAACAGAAGAAGAATACGTGGCCAGCAAATGCAAAGAAATAATGATCAAAATGAGAAAGGTGTAAGTGGTTACAACAATGATGATTCATATGATGACCAAAGTGAAGATGTGATGTATGCAAACAACTATCAAGGACAGTGGAGAAATGCTCCAAATCAACAGTGGAGATCTCAAGGGAATAATCAGAATTGGAACAATCAAGGTCACGAAAACTGTAACAACAACAACAACCCAAACAACTGGGGGAACAACAATCAGAATTGTGGTGGCAACAACAATTGGAATGGCAATAACAACAACAATTGGGGTGAAATGGAAATCAAAAGTCGGGCTTTCAAAGGCCCTCGATGTATCAACAACCAAATAATCCACCTTCATATCAATCCCAAGGTCAAAGTTCGTCAAGCAATGATATGGGACAGATCGAGAATATGTTCAAAAAGATAATGGAGAGGAATGCCGATTCTGATGCTCAAATTGCCTCCCACACTACCACCATCCGCAATCTTGAGGTCCAAATGGGTCAAATCTCGCAAGCTTTGAACACTCGCCCTAAAGGGGCAGTACCTAGCGACACCGCAGTAAACCCGAAGGGTGGTAACAATAAAAATACTAGGCATGCAATATCGATGACCATAAGGAGTGGTAAAGGTGGTGAAGCAAGTACCTCCAAGAAAAAGAGAGTTGTGAGTGATGATGATGAAATACAAAATGATGATGTTCCTAAGTTGATGATCAAGTGAGTAAAGAGAAATTGAATGGTGAAGTGATGATTGATATCCACGACAATGAGAAGGAGACGCAAAATGATGTGAACCCGTCTAGGGAACACATGATAGACATACCAGAGCCGGTAGCGCCATAAGCTAAGGCTCCTTTGCCTAGGCCTCCTCCACCTTATCCTCAAAGACTGGGAAAGCAAAAGAACAAAAATCAATTCAATAAGTTCATAGAGATGATGAAGAACTTGTCAATCAATGTGCCATTAGTGGAAGCTCTTGAGCAAATGCCGGGATACGCCAAGATTATGAAATACTTGGTGACAAAAAAAAAGATCTATGGAATGTGAGACCATCAAAATGATTCACCAAGTTAGTGCCATTGTGCACTCGATGACTCCCAAACTAGAAGATCCCGACGCATTTACTATCCCTTGTACCATTGGGAGTGAGAAGTTTACAAAGGCATTATGTCATTTGGGTGCAAGTATCAATTTGATGCCTTACTCCGTGTTCAAAACTTTGGGTATTGGCCAACCGAGAGAAACTTCAATGAGACATCAAATGGCGGATAGAACAATGAAGCGACCCCTTGGTATCGTTGATGATGTTCTTGTACGGGTCGACAAGTTTATCTTGCCTGCAGACTTTGTGATTCTCGACTGTGAAGTTGACTATGAGGTGCCGATTATCTTGGGAAGGCCTTTCCTAGCAACACGGAAGGATTTGGTAGATGTGGAAGCCGGTGAGCTCACCTTCCGGGTAGGCGATAAAAAAGTTGTCTTCCACGTGTGCAAATCAATGAGGCAACTAAATAATACTGAGGTTTTCTCTTTTGTGGATCTAGTGACAGAAGTGATAATTGATGATACAAGTTCAATGATCAACGTGGAAGATCCGATGGAAGCTGTTTTGTTGAACCATGAGGATGATGTAAGGGATGGCTTGGTTGAATGTACTCATGCATTGCAAGGTATGGGATCCTACTCTTATGCACTCCATAAGATCTCCTTGGATTTGGAAAATAGGAAGACTCCACCGACAAAGCCCTCAATCGAGGAGCCACCAACCTTGGAGTTGAAGCCTCTCCCATCACACCTTAGGTATGAATTCTTGGGCCCTGATTATATATTACCTATTATTCTTTCTGCTTGCTTAACCGAAGTGCATGTAAACTCCACTCTTGAAGTTCTCCAAAGGAGAAAGAAGGCAATTGGATGGACCTTAGCTGATATTCGGGGCATAAACTTCGGCTTTTGCATGCATAAAATTACACTTGAGGATGATGCAAAACCGTCCGTGGAACATCAATGGAGGTTGAACGAGGCTATGCAAGAGGTGGTCAAAAAGGAGATTATAAAATGGCTTGATGTAGGGGTTATCTATCCAATCTCACATAGTGCATGGACTTCACCGGTGCAGTGTGTGCCGAAGAATAGGGGTATGACCGTGATGAAAAATGAGAAGAATGAGTTGATCCCTACTCGAACCGTGACTAGATGGAGGGATGCATGGACTACATAAATCTGAACAAGGTGACCCCGAAAGGATCATTTTCCATTTCCATTTCTTGACCAGATATTAGACAGACTTGCCGGGCGGGCCTTCTATATTTTATTGATGGTTCAGGTTACAATCAGATTCTTATAGACCCAGAAGATCAAGAGAAAACCACCTTCACCTGCTCATATGGGACCTTTGCATTCTCTAGGATGTCGTTCAGATTGTGTAATGCACCCGCTACATTTCAACGGTGCATGATGGCTATATTTACGGACATGGTGGAGGAATTCCTTGAAGTCTTTATGGATGATTTTAGTGTGGTTGGAGACTCATTTTAAGAATGTTTGCAAAATCTTGATAAGGTTCTAGCCCGATGTAAAGAGACAAATCTTGTGCTTAACTGGGAAAAATGCCACTTTATGGTCGAGGAGGGCATTGTCCTCGACCATAGGATCTCAAAAGATGGAATTGAAGTGGACAAGGATCCTCCAACTTTCGTCAAGGGAGTTAGAAGTTTCCTTGGGCATATGGGGTTCTACCGGAGGTTCATCAAAGACTTTTCCAAAGTGGTGAATCCCCTTTGCAAGCTATTAGAGAAGGATGCAAAATTTGATTTCAATGAAGAATGCATGAAGGCCTTAGAGCTCTTGAAGTATAAATTAACAACCACTCCAATCATTACCACACCAAATTGGAGCTCTCCCTTTGAGCTTATGTGCGACTCAAGTGATGTTGTGGTAGGAGCGGCCTTGGGACAACGGGTGAACAAGATATTTCATCCGGTGTACTATGAAAGCAAAACTATGAACGATACCCAGGTTAATTATATGGTGACAGAGAAGGAATATTTAGTAATTGTGTTCGCAATGGAGAAATTTAGGCCTTATCTAATGGGATCCAAAGTGATTGTTCACACCGATCACACGGCGCTCCGGTATTTGATAACAAAGAAGGACTCCAAATCTAGACTGATGAGATGGGTTTTGTTGCTTCCAGACTTTGACCTCGAGATCATTGGTAGGAAAGGAAGTGAAAATCAGGTTGTGGATCATTTTTCCCATATAGAAGATCAAGGGAGGCCAAAAGATGGTATTGAAATTAATGACGCTTTCCCGTATGAGCAACTCCTCTCGGTTTCTATGAATGATATGCCTTGGTTTGCGAATATTGCCAATTTCCTTGTTACCGGCATTGTCCCGTGTGAGCTCTCTTATAACCAAAGGAAGAAACTCAAACGGTACAGTTTGGACTATTATCGGGATGAGTCATGCTTGTTCAAGATATGTAATGATGGAGTGACTCGCAGGCGTGTCCAAGAGGAGGAGCAAATGAGCATACTTGATGCTTGTCATTCCTCTCCCTACGGTGGTCATCACGGTGGGCAAGGACGAATTCCAAAGTTCTTAGTTGTGGTTTTTATTGGCCAACCATGTATAGAGATGCCAGTGATCTTGTCAAGAGATGTGATGAATGTTAGAGAGCTGGGGGAATATCAAAGAAGGATGAAATTCCCTCACAACTATTCTTGAAGTTGACATTTTTGACGTTTGGGGCATATACTTCATGGTCCCTTTTGTTAGTTCGTGTGGCAACACTTAAATTCTTGTGGCAGTTGATTATGTTTCTAAGTGGGTCGAAGCCGTGGATTTTCCCAACAACGAAGCCCGGAGTGCAGTAGCTTTCCTCAAGAAGAACATTTTCACATGATTTGGGACTCCTCGGGAAATTATAAGTGATGGAGGGTCCCAATTCTGCAATAGGGCTTTGACACTTTGCTTGCAAAATATGGTGTCAATCACAAGGTCTCTACTCCTTATCATCCCCAAGCTAGTGGACAAGTGGAGGTTTCAAATCGAGAAATCAAAAGCATCTTGTCAAAAACTGTGAGCGCCAATAGAACGAAATTCTCAAGGAAGCTAGATAATGCGCTATGGGCTTATAGGACTGCATTTAAGACTCCAGTCGGTATTTCTCCATATCGGTTGGTGTTTGGTAAAGCGTGGCATTTGCCAGTTGAGCTAGAACATAAATCATTGTGGGTCTTGAAGAGGTTAAATCTTGAGTGGGATGTTGCAGAAAATCTCCGGGTGGAACAACTCCATGAGCTAGTTGAATTTCGGTTTCATGACTATTCAAGATCATCATTGTACAAGGAGAAGTTGAAATACTTGCACGATAAATATGCCAGAAACAAGTTCAAGGAGGGTGATTTGGTCCTTCTCTTCAACTCCCGGTTGCGTCTGTTTCCAGGAAAGCTTAAATCCAAATGGAGTGGTCCCTTTGAGGTAGTTCATGTAACACCTTTTGGTGCTCTTCACTTGAAGAACAAAAATGGTGAAATCTTCTGGTTTAATGGGCATCGTGTGAAGCATTACTTAGGAAAGTTTTATGACACCCACATGGTGGCTTTGATAAAGTTTCAATGATGATGGTAACATGCGTCGTGCCACGACATTAAATCAGGTGCTTCTTGGGAGGCAACCCAAGTGATTTTTCTTTCTTTTTTATTTTTCTTCTTAGATTAGGCTCTTTTGAACTAATTGGATGTGAGATTTGTGTAGGAATTGTTTGATGCAGTGTAGGACAGATACTAGAGAAAATTGGCTAAGTGTGCATTGAACCGTTGCCGCGCTCAGAATTGCGCGATCAGCGCTGGCTTTTTCGCGGGGGCGATATGCTGCAGCTGATGTGGACTCGCAAAAATAAAAAATGCAAAGTCTCTGAAGTTTGGTCCATGTCCGTGGTTGATTTTCCGCAGTCAGCGATTACCGTTTCGCGACCGCGGATGTTTTTCCACTCCCAGCGGTGCAATTGCACCTTCAGCTCTTCAACATAAAAAAAGCGCGGACCGTGGTGGAATTTCGCGGTCGCGACAGGTAGGTCGGTGTGGGGCCTAGGGTTTTAGTATAAATATGAGGTCCCTCCTCCTTTTACACTTTTCACACCATGACACTTCAAAGCCCCCTTTTCACTGTTCATCATAAACCCCGTTCATCTACACTTCATCTCATTTAGCAAGGTTATTTTCTACATCAAATCTAACTCCTGGTATGATTAATTTCTTAGTTTTAATTTTGGTTCTTCAACTTTTGCTTTGCTTATTTTTAGTTTTCTTTCTAGTTAGGGTTACTATAGACCTAGAATCATAAGCATGCTTAACTATTGATAAATATAAATGGGTAATTGTTTTTTATGCCTAATGGGGGTTGGGGTGTTTAAGTTTGCTCTTTAATTGCCAAATTCTCTGATAAATATGAACCCTAGCTCAGGAACCTGTCCTCAGTGCCCGTTTTGTTTGAATTCCGCGGCCGCGGCCTAAATTCTGCGGTCAGTGGCCAGATATTTTGATGAATTTTAATTGGTTGCTTTTACGCGGCCGCGGTGGAATTTTCGCTGTCAGAGTGCAAATTTACATGGCCGTGATTATTTTGTCGCGGACACCGGAAACAATGTATAGAGAAGTGTCAAAGTGATTTCGCGGCCGCGTTCATTTTCCGCGGGCAGCAGTGGAGCTTACGCGCCCGCGCCCAAAATTCTGAGGTCAGCGGTGAGTGATGTTCGGAGACTGGGTAGTCTAATCCCCAGTCTTTCGCAGACGCGACCAATTTTTCGTTGTTAGCAGTGGCCTATCCGCTGACGTGCTTCTTTTTCCGCTGACAGCGACCCACTGTGTTTTACCTACTGCAACCTTTATCTGCTTTCATCTAATGCTTGATTTAATACCAATGCTAATGAGCTTTCACTGATTATGTTTGCAGACAATGATTCGATCTAGAGGTGGACAAGATAAACAACCAGGGAGGGGAGAGTCCTCCCGAGGCCGGGGAAGAGGAAAACAACAAGCTGCACCCCTAGCCCCTAAAAGTCTCATAGGCAATAAACAAACCCTCCGGAGGCCCACTCCTGACACTTCAGAGACAAGTGAGTACGTCCCCTCTGGGGAGATTTCAGAAGGGGATACTGGCCAGACTCGAAAGGAGGCTCAATCCCAGCCCCGTCGTCTTATAAATGAATCAATTTCTGTGTTCGGCTCTTTCGATAGCTTGGGCCTTAGTGACTCTCCTCCACCCCCGGCCCCCAGTACAACATTTCTATTCACCACACCTACCCCAATACAGATCGAGAGTGATGATGATACCCCGGATGACGGGAGGGGTGGTGACACACAGACAGGGGAATTGGTGAGATCTCGGAACCCGGTAGTATGGAAATACCGGTTCGTTAATGAAAAAGCATATCACAAGTTTAGGGAGTGATGGCCTTAGAGGTCACTTACATTAGAGAGGGTTTTCATTGAGCGGGACCTTCTACCTCACAACCAAAATGTAAAAAGGCACTTCAATGAGAGAGCGGGACCTTCTACCTCACAACCAATGAGTTTTTGGTCAAGGAGTTATATGCTAATGTCGCCCACATCAAACAGGGCACATACTTGACCAAAGTCCGCAACAAGAAGATTCTGTTTGATGGCAAATCCATCAATGAATATGCTGGGTTCAATGATGAAGATGACACCCTGTATTTGGAGAAGATGGAGCTGGATGAGTTAGCTCACCCTTGGCTGGCTTCAGTGATTGCTATTCCGGGGACTACTCCAACTTGGCTGACACCCAGGGTCCCTATCTTCCGAAACACTCTGAGTTTCGAGGCGAAGGGATGGTCCAAATTTGTATGGTGCAGGATCGACCCCACTACTCATGACAGTGACATGCCGTTTTCTCGAGCTATTATTGTGGGGGCTATTATGGCGAGGTTCCCGATTAATGTCAGGAATATTATGGCCAAGGTGATTCACAGGGTGGTCAGAAAGGGTGAGAGTTCATATCCCTTCCCAAACTTCCTCACTATGCTCTTCGAGGACCAGGGAGTAGAGGGAAGGGACTATGATACCAAGGTGAAGCCGAAGAGGCCATTTTCCTGGTACAGCCTGCAGGTTCCGGACAACCCCAAGTCCAAGAGCAAAGCCACCGCTTCCACTGGACAGTCTAAAGAGCCAGGGGTGGTGTCCATTGTATCAGAGCCATCTACTACCGAGGGGTCATCCGCTGCCATGCCACATCCTCCCTCCGTACCATCTTCCTCCATTCCTACCTCAGTTCCATCCTCTTCAGCATACCCTCAGACTGCTCTAAGGGTAAACCAGACATTGGCTGGCATCAATAGTTGGCTACAGGTAGCTACTTGAAAGCTATCTGCTCTATCCGGTGCCTTAGCAGACCCAACCTAGATCCAGTTGCCTCCATCACTAGATAAATCATTGAAGACGGTCCTTGACAACCAGAAGAAGATTCTGGAGTCGCTGGGTGCTCATGAGAAGGAAATCAAGTCTTTGGGTAAACAGGTAAGGAAGATGCGAAAGAGCCAAGATGACTTGAAGAAGGAGGTGACAAAGCTCACCACAGCTGGTGATATTCCCCTTGATATACTCATGGGAGAGCCTGCCCCTGCAGCTTAAACAACTCAGACAGCGCATCCATTGCAGATGCCAGAGCAGGAGGTCATCGGTCGGCCTGTGAGGAGGGTGGTGATCCCCCAGACTGAGGGTTTGGAGATCCAGCTGGAGGACCCCGCGGGAAATGGGTCAGTCCGGCCCTAGGACCCAGCCAGTGACCCAACTCCTATGCAGACAAAGGCATCTTAGGGAGTTTTCTTCACTCTCTACCCTTCCCCTATTCTAATTTTGCTTTTAGCATTAAGGGCAATGCTAATTTTCAATTGGGGGGTGGCCTTATTTTGATGATATTTTGATGATGATTGGTCTGTAATAACTCTTGATACTATTTTCCTTTCTTTATTTTCTATTTCTCGTACTTTATTTTCGTACTTTTTATCTTTGCTATGTATATAAAGTGACCTTTCCATGTATATATTCGTTCCCCTCTTATGTATATTCGTCTTAATCCCCTATTGTACATATTCATTTTACCTTCCGTATTTTTACTTTATAACTTCTTTTATAATTTTCCTTAATAGTTTAGCTTCTTATTTCCTTTAGTAGCTTCTTTTTACATTTTCGTGATCAATAAGACTTTGGTTTTCTTAATGCCACAGTTCTTTCCAAGGGTGGAATTTGTGTGAATCAGGTGGCTCCTCCCTATGATGGATGGCGTGACGACCTTCTTAAGGGATTGAGTCTGTTTTCCTTTTATATGGTAGTAATGAATAAAAATGACTCAAGTAAGCTTCACTTGGCACCAACATATTTACCTTCGATATCATGGTTAGAGACAAGTTGTAGACGATACTATCTCTAGTTGTGATCCTTAGAATCTGGAGTTGTCTAAAACTGTCATCAAGTGGTGTTTGTGGCCATATGTGAGTTTGCAATCGAAGATAGGGTTGTTGTGGGCCCTCGACTCTGTTCTCTTTAACAATCCAGTAGCTTGACATGTGAGGTTTTGAATTGCAAGTCCAAGTGCCGTGGCAATTGACGCGCCCCCTCTTTCCTCGCGGAGATCGGGTTTATGAAATTCGATTGGGACAACTCTTTCCTTTTGGGAAAGGGGTTTGTGTTTTTTAGAGTCGCCACCTAACGATTTTTAAAGGTGCGTTAGGACACCAAAGGGGTTCATTTACAACTACGTTGTTAACCAGAGATAGGGTAAGGGCTTGAAATTATCCTAAGGGGAAGGTGTTAGGCACCCCTCAGGATCCACAAGTCTGGTTCCCGGCCAAAAAACTTTTGTGAATTTGTACGGCTTATCAAACAAACAAATAAAGGCTCAAATAAGAGGGGATTTAAGTCTTAAGCATGTAGATGTTTGAAAATAGTAGAGAAGGTTAGATTTTGAAAGGATTATGATCTAAGCATATAAAGGGTATCCTAGGTTTATAATAATATGGATCACATCATTACTATACCCGACAATCACTCCTCAAAGAGGGGCTGCACGTGGTATTAGCGTACCGGTCATCATATCCATATTCTACCCTTTTCCACCCCGTGAAAGTAACTAAATCGAGTGTTGGTATCGACCTCTATTGCATGCTGTTACCCGTCCCTTCCTATCAGTCCCGGAGGAAATTAGGACTCTTGTCCTAAAGGGAGGTTCTAGGCAGAACCTCAGGTTTAAAGGCAAAACACTAAGCGACAAACAAGAAACATATAAGACTGCAATTAAGGGGGAAACACAGAAAAGCAGAGAAAAGGCACAAGTATACCTCCACAGGTAGTACACATAAACATCATGACTCATACACAGTTAAGGTCCAGATCCTAAGGATGGTATCTAAGTGATAATACAAAAACAAATTTATTGCATAACTTAGAGAGGAAGTCTTAATCAGGCTTGCCTACTGGTTTTAAGCATGCTAACAGTGGAACACTAATCACAAAGGACATTTCTGGTTTTATTTCTTTAACTGATTTCCTAAGGCTTGTCTAGGTGTAAAATAACATGCAGCAGTAGTTAGACTAGGTGTTGTTAAGCGAGTAAAAATGAAATCCTAAAACATGGTATCTAATGCACAGGTAGGGATGCAGAATACAGAATCCTAAGAAGGATTTATAAATGCACAATAATTACAGCATTAAGCACGATTTCAGAATATGCAAGAGTACAATTTATTTGTGTTATCCTAGGGACATGATTTCTAATGTACATGGCAGCGTAGAGCATGATTGTAATGTACTGGTTATTAACACATTTTAACGCAGGATTTTCTAAGTGATATGATAGTAAGATGGACATGCCGAAAACAGTAAGTGTAAGTCCTAGGGAACATGATTTCTAATGCATGAATGAATCCTAAGCATAGTTTCTATTGCGCAATTAGGAATATAAACCTAATAACATGCTTTCTACCCTTTTAATTGCTAAAGCATGCATAATCACCCCTTCCATTTCCACTATCCATCCCCGGAGTTGTTTACAAGTAGTTATTACAGGCCGTTTGTATAAATTACATAATTGAAATAAGAAAAAGAAGTTATGCTATAGGGAGCCTATTGATAGGCCCAAAATCTCCAGAATCCTCATTGCCATTAGTTCACAGCCTTTCATACAAATCCAAGTGTGTCAGAGTTCCTTAAGGATCTCAAGGGATCCCGGGATGTGCTCACACCCAGATTTTCATAACCAAATTGAGTAAGTGAATTGTGGAATGGCCAGCCTTTGTGTGTCAAAGTTCAGAGGGAGGTCAAGGGTCCCAAAGCAATGTCACACTAAGGGGGAAGAACTTAAAGGTCTAGGAGTAAAGTGAGAGTGCTTGACATAGTTTTGAAAGAGTTGAGTTGGAAAACAGTTTGAAAATGAGTAGTTTGAAATAAGTTTTGGAGAACAGAGGATTTTGCTTTTAGTGAAAACAGTTTGAAAGAGAGGGATTAGGACAATCAACAACTCAGAACCACATCAGCATGCATAGTACAAAGAAGCAATCACAAATAGGGAATAAGGGATTGGGGACAAGTAGGCTGCTCATGAAGCAGATTTGCATACAAGTTAATACTAAGGTATCACAGAACTTTAACAACCACATAACAATTTTCATAAAGATGTTCAAGCCAGAAACTTAACGGAATCAGATTGAGGGATGCCAGAGAGGAAGTACATAACAAACAGAGTTACACACAGGTCCGGGGGAAAGGGTTACAACATATGTTCAGAATTACATGTAACTAAGTGACACAAATACATGGGTAAGGTAGAGTCCTAGTGAAACATATAAGAAGGCAGTAAAACATACTGAAACTAAAGGGAAAAGGATAATCACATTGGTAAAACAACAAATTGACATGCTAATTTCCAGGTAGACAGCAGAACCACAAGTAGAGGCATAATAGAAACAAAAGGAATTGCAATATTAAAAGAGGCATGTTGTTTTTGATGCTTTAAGTTAAACTGAAAAAAATACCAGTTAAATGAGAGAATAAGTGCAGAGTGGGAGCAGAAGAGTGAAGAACAGTAGAGTGCAGAGCAGTAGAGTGTACAGTTGCTCAGTCTTGGCTTGCAGCCGTCTGAGAATAGTAGGTAACCACCAAGAATAACTAGAGAGAATGTATATGTGTGTGAGAGAGAGTTTAGAATAGTGTGTTGTTCGTTTCTTTGCTAAGGAGAGAGTAGAGGTATTTATAGTTTAAAAACAAGCAGAAGAATAAGGTAAAATAATAGTTTCAGCAGTAATTATGGGAGTAAACAATTAATTAGAATCAAATTGGTAAAATACTTTCTTTAATTAGGGAGTCATACTCGAACGGTAATAAGCGGTGACAAATAAGGAAAGGAATCATGTAAAGCTGATCTTAACACAATAAGGAAGTAGTATACGTATGGTATAGGTATATCACATGTAAGTAAGGCCAAGTTCAGAATTCTATTTAAGGTAAATATATGTGAATTAAATTGACAGCAAAATCATTTATGGAAATAAGGTAAGAAATAATTTATATTCTGGAAATCAGTAAGGAAGATATCACACATTAGCGGGATAGGCATGATAAAAACAAAAAGAAACAGGAAATTAGCACTTCTTAATTAAGGAAATACTCAAAAATCAGTAGAGAACATTATGCAAAATCAGTGAAGTTGCAATCATAGAGATTCAGGGATTCACAAATAGAAAAGATAGCATTGATTTGTCACCACATTATGAGAATAAGTGCAATAAAAATATAATAGATAAAAATCAGAACCATGGGAAGACTAGCAAGGTAAAATCATATAGAAGTTAGAGATTCGTATAGAACACAGTACGAATCACATCATAGACATGATATAGGAAAAAGTAATCGAATCCAGAAACCCTAATAGGCAAACATGGGGTAAAATCACAAAATCATGAAGTATTCATGAGAACACAGTAAACATAATAGAACAGGTAAACATATTATCACAAGCAAACTCAGAACCACAGATTGAAACCGAGAACTTTGGGGTTTTTAACAAAATGAATCAGACAAAATGGGAAAAACTCACATAAACGTTTAACATGATGAAAATCATAGGATAGTACTAAAAGTGAGAAAGAAACCGTTTTAAAAAGGGGTTTTAAGAACCCTAGTTCTTGAAAAAATAAAGAATCGCTTGAAAAACAAAGGGGTTTTAAGAGAGAACAAGTGAAAACCTCAGAATAAACATAGATCTATCACAGATCTAGGAAGATCGACAGATCTTAGAACTAGGGTCTCCAGAGAAAACCCAAAAGAGAAGAGAGACTTAGATATTACCGGCGTTTGGCCGGAAAATGCAAAGGCCTTAATCGAACGGCCGTAGGAGGCCGGAAAACATGGAATGGGAGCAGAGATGGGAGTGATTGCCTCAGGGTCACTTGAAAACCTTCATAAGTGACATAAACGTGAAAGGCGGAGACTTAGGGTCGAGGAGGGGTGAGAACCCCATGGTTTCCACCAAGGTAGGTGGTGGTTGAAGGAGGCTAGGGTTAGGTTGAGAGAAGAGAAGATACGAGAGCATCTGAAGGCGGTGGGGTTTGGGAAAATGATGTAGGGTTAGTGGTCTTTAGGATTAAAAAAGGAAAGGGCTTATTTGGACCGTTGATCTAGGGGATCAATGGTCAGGATTAGACCGGGTAGATGGGTTCCGGGTTTGGGTAGGAGTTTATAGGGTCTGGGTCGGGTTAATTGGATTTGAAATTGGTCTAGGAGTTGGTTCAATTTGGGCTATAATTAAAAGCCAAATTTGGCTATGATTTAAATAGCCAATTTCCCTATTTTAATTTTCATAAAATAATAAATAGTTTTATGAAAATAATTTCTCTATACAAAAATGATTAAAAAATATATAATTATCATTTTAAAATTATAGGGGCCAATTTTACACGTATAAGATATAATTATACATTAAAATGGGCTAACATTGCAATTATATGCAATTTGGCTTGCAAAAATACCAAATGTAATTATAAAAATGCATAAAAATTATATTAACTACATTTTGGTACAAGTATAGAAGTTAAATGAATAAATCATCATAATAGTAATTTTGGAAATAATTATTGTGGATTTTATGAATAAAAAGGGGAGAAAATAAATCAATTTAAACCCTTAAAATTATGGGAAAGATTATAAAAACCTTGTGCATGCTTATATATGCACATATATTCCATTTCGATGGTATTTATGCATATTTAAAAATATATAGGGAAAAATTGGGTATCAACAGCTTCCCCTTTTTACCCGGGAAGGATGAAAGAGTTGTCGGGTAAAGATATGCCGACCAATTTTGACCGAGTGAAATGGTTTGAAGAGTTTTAGGCCGCACCCTGGTTTCTGAGTTGCCTACATATCCCTAGTTTTACAGGAATCGGGCCGTATGTAGTTCAGGATTCATCGGTGAAGTATACCGACGAAGTTTTGCAAGAACGAACACAAAGTATAGGATTAGGTGCACAAACGGCTTATGGGGTTGTTGGGAGAACTGGAGCGGGACCACTCCTGCCGGGATGGAAGTTTGCTCGCCGGATTACCTGAAAATAACTAAAACAAGCATATATTGTGCATAATTTAAACATGATGCAAATTCCCGTTGGACCATGAATGATGTCTCGGACGGTTAAGGATGACGTCCTTAGACCATGACGTCCTGGGCTATGAATTGCTTGATGCAGGATTTGTAGGCCATGAAAATGATGTTCTCGGGCCATGAGGATGGTGCCTCCGAACCATGAAACCTTTGAATAATGATATGCAGTGGTTGAAAGAGATCCTCAGGCCATGGCATGGTGTTCTCGGGCCATGAAAATGGTGCCTCCGAACGATGACGCCTTTGGATAAGTTGGCGATATTTCAACCCATGAAAATGCAGTAAAATGATGCTGACGAGACAAGGCTTAGTCTTGCGAATAAAAGGGCAGAGCTTAGCCCGAAAGGATTGCGAAGTAACTAGTGTTTGAGACATCGGTTAGTCTCGAAAGGTAAATTGGAGGCAGAGTTTAGCCTCAGAAGGCAGAATGGTAGCCTTATGCAATGCAGATGGAGACAGAGCTTAGCCTCGGAAGGCAGAATAGTAGCCTTGGCAAAGATGCAAATGCAGATGGAAATAACATTTAGTCTCGGAAGGCAGAATGGTAGCCTTATGTAATGATGCAAATGCAGATGGAGACAACATTTAGTCTCAGAAGGAAGAATGGTAACCTTATGTAATGATGCAAATGTAGATGGAGACATCGTTTAGTCTCGGAAGGCAGAATGGTAGCCTTATGCAATGATGTAGATGCAGATGGAGACAACATTTAGTCTCAGAAGGAAGAATGGTAACCTTATGTAATGATGCAAATGTAGATGGAGACATCGTTTAGTCTCGGAAGGCAGAATGGTAGCCTTATGCAATGATGTAGATGCAGATGGAGACAACATTAGTCTCGGAAGGAAAAATGGTAGCCTTATGCAATGATGTAGATGGAGGTAGAGCTTAACCTCGGAAGGTAGAACGGTAGCCTTATGCAAGAAATAAAAATGACAGTAGGAATTCTTAGCTGCTGACGAATTGCGGCATTGTGATTATTGAGAGCATTGTGACTGCGGAGTATTGAGGCATGTGCGAACGTCGGCAAGTGCAACAGTTTTGAGAGTCGTATTTTGGACAACGTTTGTCCCCTGGGCGGACATTTTGTTTAGGGGTTTTGCAATCTTAGTGCCTGCAACCAAAGAAAGATCATGAGTTCTATAGACGGGGGGAGGGGGGGTTAGTTTATATCCCTGCTGGCTTTTCTTGACTTGTTGGGCTCGATATGATGATATTGTCTGTATTATTGGGGTAGCGTTTCTAAACAAAGCTGTTTCAAAAACAAACATGCATGATTTTGTATAAGCATAATGTATAATTAAAAAATAATTTTAGGATGAACCGACGACCGTGACACGGCTCGGGACATTGCAACCTCTCCTGCTACGGAATTTTCAGGGTCCTCCTCAAAATTCTGCCCTAGTTTGATGGGTGAACGCTTCTGACTGTTGCTCGTTCTGTGATTGGCTAAACTTGCTTCAGAATTTTGAGGGTCCTCCTCAAAATTCTGCCCTAGTTACCAATTGCGGGAAAAAATAAATTTTTTATTGAATTGTAACCGAACCCATAGGGCTGCCCACATATCCCCTCTTAAAATAGAATTAGGTCAGGCATAGTTTAATTTACATCATTGAGAAAGCATAAAGATTACACATAGTAGCGTTTGACTGCATCTGAATTGATTGGCTTTGGCCGGACTTCTCCATCCATTTCTGCGAGTATAAGTGCTCCTCCTGTCAGTACCCGGTGAACCATGTACGGACCCTTCCAGTTGGGAGAGAACTTCCCTTTGGCTTCATTTTGATGTGGAAAGATCTTCTTCAGCACCAGCTGCCCCGGTGTGAGATGTCTAGGCTTGACTTTCTTGTTGAAGGCTCGGGTCATTCTGTTCTGATAAAGTTGACCATGACACACTGCATTCATTCTCTTTCCGTCTATGAGGTCTAGTTTCTCATAACGTCTCTTTACCCATTCTGCATCGCTGAGCTCAGCTTCTTGTATAATTCTTAGAGATGGAATCTCAACTTCGGCAGGAATAACAGCCTCAGTACCATAAACTAGCATATAAGGTGTTGCCCCTGTTGAGGTGCGAACTGTGGTGCGATATCCCAATAAGGAAAATGATAACTTCTCGTGCCATTGATTGTGCCTTTCTATCATCTTTATTAGTATCTTCTTGATGTTTTTGTTGGCGGCTTCTACAGCTCCATTCATCTGAGTTCTGTAAGCTGTGGAATTCTTGTGTTTGATCTTGAAAGTCTAGCACATAGCTTTCATCAAGTCACTGTTGAGATTGGAACCATTGTCGGTGATGATTGACTCAGGAACCCCGAATCGACAAACAATACGATTGCGGACAAAGTCTGCCACGACTTTCTTAGTCACTGCTTTGTAGGATGCTGCTTCGACCCATTTGGTGAAATAGTCGATGGTTACCAGAATGAACCTGTGTCCATTGGAGGCGGCAGGCTCGATTGGTCCAATAACGTCCATGCCTCAGGCGGTGAACGGCCATGGTGAGCTTGTTGCGTTGAGCTTGTTTGGAGGTATCTTTATAATATCTGCGTGTATCTGACAACGGTGGCATTTCCGGACATACTGGATGCAGTCCGTTTCCATAGTCATCCAAAAGTAACCAGCTCGGAGTATCTTCTTTGCCAGAATAAAACCGTTCATATGCGAGCCACAGGTCCCAGCATGAATCTCCTCTAGCAGCTTGGATGCTTCCTTTGCGTTGAAACAACATAATAATCCCAAATCGGGAGTCCTCCTATATAGGATTCCTCCGCTGTGAAAGAAGTTGTTGGATAGTCTTTGAAGTGTGCGTTTCTGAGTGGGATTCACAAGCTCTAGGTAATATCCTTTTGCCAAATACTCTTTGATGTCATGAAACCAAGGATTTCCGTCTGCTTCCTCTTCGACATGGGCACAATAAGTATGGATCTTTACGGGAATAGGATCAATGAAATTCTTGTCCGGGTGTTGGATCATTGAGGACAAAGTAGCCAATGCATCGGCGAACTCATTCTGGATTCTGGGGACATGCCGAAATTCTATCTTCGTGAACCTCTTTCTTAATTCCTGTACGTGGTTCAGATACGACAGTGTCTTGGAATTCTTGGTAGCCCACTCTCCTTGTACCTGATGTACCAACAAATCTGAGTCACCAATCACTAACAGCTCCTGGACGTTCATGTCAATGGCCATGTTGAGCCCGAAGATATAGGCTTTATACTCTGCCATATTGTTGGTGCAGGGGAATCTGAGTTTAGCAGATACCGGATAATGCTGACCGGTTTTTGATATTAGGACTGCTCCAATGCCAATTCCCTTGAAGTTCGGTTCTTCATCGAAGAACATTCTCCAACCGTCATAGGATTCCGCAAAGTCTTCTCCTATGAATGATACCTCTTGATCAGGGAAATACATTTTTAGAGGTTCGTATTCTCCGTCTACAGGGTTCTCAGCAAGATGGTCTGCCAGTGCTTGTCCCTTGACCGCTTTCTGAGTCACATAGATAATATCGAACCCACTCAGCAGGATTTGCCACTTGGCTAGCTTGCCAGTGGGCATGGGCTTCTGAAAGATGTACTTCAATGGATCTATTCTCGATATGAGATACGCTGTATAGGCACAGAAGTAATGCCTCAGCTTCTGAGCTACCCAAGTCAAAGCATAACAAGTGCGTTCCAATAGAGAATATCTGGGCTCGTACGGAGTGAACTTCTTGCTGAGATAATAAATAGCTTGCTCCTTCCTTCTTGTTTCATCGTGCTGCCCCAGAATGCAGCCGAAAGCTCCATCTAACACTGCAAGGTAGAGTAACAGAGGTCTACCTGGCTCAGGCGGTACCAAGACTAGTGGTGTTGACAGGTATGCCTTGATTATGTCGAAAGCCTTTTGACAATCATCGGTCCACTTTGTTGCGGCGTCCTTCTTCAGCATCTTGAAGATCGGCTCACAGATGATTATAGACTGTGCTATGAATCGGCTGATGTAATTAAGTCTCCCCAAGAAACTCATCACATCCTTCTTGTTCCTTGGCGGTGGTAGTTCTTGAATGGCTTTGACCTTTGATGGATCCAATTCTATCCCTCGGCGGCTGACAATGAACCCGAGCAACTTTCCAGCAGGAACCCCGAATGTACACTTTTCGGGGTTCAGCTTCAGATTGTATCTCCGCAACCTTTTGAAGAACTTCCTCAAATCTTCCATGTGGTCAGTGGATTTCCTAGACTTGATAATAACATCATCCATGTATACATCGATCTCCTTGTGAATCATGTCGTGGAAGATGGTGGTCAGAGCCCTCATGTAAGTGGCCCTTTCATTCTTCAGGCCGAATGGCATCATCTTGTAATAGTACACTCCCCACAACGTAATAAAAGTCATTTTCTCAGCATCTTCCTCATCCATCCAGATCTGATGATAACCAGCGAAGCAATCCACGAATGATTGTATTTCATGCTTGGCACAATTGTCAATCAGGATATGTATATTTGGCAAAGAGAAATCGTCTTTCGGACTGGCCCGGTTGAGATCCTGGTAGTCGACACAGACTCTGACCTTCCCATCCTTCTTTGGTACTGGCACAATGTTGGCTAACGATGTCGGGTACTCAACTACCCTGAGAACCTTGGCGTTGATCTGGTTGGTGACTTCTTCTTATATTTTCAAACTCATGTCGGGTTTGAACTTCCTGAGCTTTTGTTTTACCGGTGGACACATTGGATTGGTTGGAAATTTGTGAGCCACAATAGACGTACTTAGACCAGTCATGTCGTCGTACGACCAGGATAATATATCCTCATACTCCTTTAGAAATTCTACGAATTCTTTCTTTTCTGACAGCGACAAATGAATGCTGATTCATGTTTCCTTGATGTTTTCTGAATCCCCCAGGTTGATGATTTCAGTCTCGTCCAGGTTGGATTTAGGTCTATTCTCAAAATTCTCAAATTCTTTGACAATCTCGCCAGGTATCTCATCTTCTTCTGAATCCACGTCCGTTTGCTGCGTTGTCTCGTTGCATGTCATAGTCATCGGGTCATCAAGACATGTAATAGTAATGCTGTATAGGTAAAGTAACGAGAGAAAACTGATAGCAATAAATATTGATTCATAAGAAAAATTTTAAAAATGCTTTTGATAAATTGAATGATTGTCCTTCAGAAACAAGTTCCATATCACTGTCCTTCAGAAACAAGTTCCTCATTGCTGCAAGTGCTTCTTCTTTGTCAGATCCATAAATAACGTCGGACTATTGAAAGGTCTTCTCCAGATGCGGTATTGGTTGATCCAAAGGGTAATAAGGACCGCACCATGGTGGCGACCAGTTTTTGAATTCTTCCCAAGTGTATTCGTATCCCAAACCGAAAGTGGTGTCGTGCTTCTTGAGTTTCATAGGTTTGGAGATCCCCTGAAGGTTCTTGCTGAGACCTTTACCTGGCTTGTACCCTCGCCAATTCATCATACTTGCGAGATTGCTATCCCACCATTTGTCTTTGTATTGACCCATTTCACTGCATAGTTTTGAAGATTGACAAAAGGCTGACCAGTTGAACCAGGTCCATCAGAGCACATAGCTTGAACTAACTAGCTGGCACATGAACCTTATATGCTTAGGAGATGTTTTGAATATGAAACATCAATGAACCAAGAGATCTTCTCCTAATGCGAAAAGGTTGCAAACTGATCTGATTAATTGAATTCGAATTCAGCATGGAAAGTAACAAAAGAAAGGAAGTTGAGTTTGGTTCGAATTGGTTCACCCAGGTAGAGTTGAACTAGAATTGGAAGACAAGATCAACGACTGACTCTATAAATACTTGATGTATTTCTGCTGGAATTAAACACGCACAAAGCTGAATTGAATCAAAGTCTGAAAGCAAAATTCCCAGAGTTAGTTTTGCTAGCAGAATCATTGTGCGATGCAAAGGCTACAGTTCAACTAGAAGAACCAGTTCCATCAGATTGATTATTGAGTCTAGTTGATTGTAGTAGGAGTTTCTATTATTGTATCTTTCAGCATTTATAGAAGCAATTGTAATAGGTACGTATTGTTCAAGTTAGAGTTAACTTGAGGTGTGTAGAAATTGATTAGGGGCTAGTTACTACAAAGGGATTAGAGTTAGTCCTAGGATTACAAAAAAGTTTATTTTGTAAGTCCGTTTGGCTCAGATTTTTTAGTGAAGAGTTGAGAAAATCCTACTGAGGAGTAGGTCATGTTTTTTTCACCTTTTGAGCCAGGTGTTTTCCACATAAAAATCTCTGTGTTTTTACTTACTACTTCTTATTATTCCGCAACAGTAGTAGTTGGAACACCAAGAAGAACCAAGTTCTTCTACTGAGACAACACTCGAAAATTGGGTACCACACAAAGTAACCTATCTTCTTGTGTGGTATTGAAGTCTAAAATATCAATTGGTATCAGAACGGGTTATCCTTGAAAGGATAACACCTTTGAGAAGATCAAGATGAGTGCACCACCTGGAAATTGGAAAGGTCAATCAACTGCAAGGCCACCACTCTTCAATGGCCAGTACTACTCATGGTGGAAAAATAGGATGAAGGATCACCTAATTGGAGAAGACTATGAACTCTGGGACATAGTCACTGATGGTCCTCTAGCTACCATGATGAAGACTGCTGAAGGTATAGATATACCAAAGACAAGAGCTGATTGCACTGCTGAGGATCTAAAGAAATGGGAGAAGAATGCAAAGGCCAAAAGTGGCTAGTATGTGTACTAGGTCCAGACGAGTACAACAAAATCCAAAGCTGCACCACTGCCAAAGAGATTTGGGACACCTTGCAAGTAGCCCATGAAGGAACACCTCAGGTAAAAAGGTCAAGAGGTACTCTACTATACTCTCAGTATGAAAACTTCACTATGAAAGAAGGAGAGACTATCCAAGAGATGTACACAAGGTTCACAACCTTGACTAATGAACTAAAGTCTCTTGGGAGAATCATTATTGAAGAGGACAAGGTTGAGAATATCCTAACAAGGGTCTTGCCTATTTCCTGGGAAAGCAAAATCACTACTATCCAGGAATCCAAAAATATGGCAACCCTCAGATTGGGTGAGCTAACTGGAAACCTCACTGCCTATGAACTGAGAAGTCATACAATGAAGATGGATGGTCCAAAGAAGGAGAGGAGTCTAGCCCTAAGAATCACCGAGGGAGCAAATCTGGAAGATGATGAGATGGCCATGATCACCAAATAATTCAGAAACTTTATCATGAGGAAGAAAGGCATCTCTAGAGGAGTAAACTACAACAAAGCAAAAGCTCCAGAAAGACCAACCAATGAGGGATGCTATAAATGTGGTAAGACTGACCATCTCATTAAAATCTGTGCTCAGTGGGAAGTAGAGTGGAAAAAGGAAAGATATGAGAGAAGGAACAGGAGGAAGGAACATGTTCAACCCAAGACAACCACAACAAATGCTATGGTTGCTGCTTGGGGGGTAAGTTCAGATGAAGAATCAGAAGATGGGGAGACTGAAGATCAGGCGCTCATGGAAATTGGAGAATCTGACAAGGAATAACATGAAGAACCAAAGGTAAGTATCTCTCATCTTAAAAACAAAGTAAAGTTCCTATCTAAGGAAAAACTCTCTAAGTTGCTACTTGATTTCATAGATGATTCTGAAGAAACAACCAAAGGGAAGGATCAACTATATAAAGAATGTGCAATGCTAAAAGCAAAGTGCATTAACCTGGAAATCAGAGTCAGTGAATCTGAAAAGAAAAACACTGACTTGTTGAACCA
>ML363296.1:0-26099 GCA_005239505.1 Nicotiana paniculata | reverse complement strand
GGGCATAATACCCCAGATTATATTTGCAGCGCCCGTTTAGTCTTTCTATAATACATAGTTGAGCGTGATCATTCGTGATGTGGCATTCATGGTCGGAGAGAGGGTATTACTTCGGGTATCACCCATGAAGGTTGTTATGAAGTTCGGGAAGAAGGGCAAGTTGAGCCCTAGGTATATCGGGCCATTTGAGATTCTCGAGAGAGTGGGGGAGGTAGCTTATAGACTTACGTTGCCTCCAGGGTTTTCCTCAGTTCATCCGGTATTCTATGTGTCTATGCTCCGAAAATATCATGGTGACCCGTCCCATGTATTAGATTTTAGCTCTATCAAATTGGACAAGGATTTGACTTTTGAGGAGGATCCAGTAGCCATTTTGACTGGCAAGTTTGTCAGTTGAGGTCAAAAAGTTACTCATCAGTTCGAGTGCAGTGGAGAGCTCAACCTGTTGAGGCCGCTACTTTGGAGTCCGAGTCGGACATGTGGAGTAGATACCCACACTTGTTTGCCATTTCAGGTACTTTTCTATGTCCGTTCGAGGACGAACATTTGTTTTTGAGGTGGAGATTGTGATGACCCAAAGGGTCATCTTATGATTTAAGACACCATTCTGGGCTAATTTTATTCACCTCGATTTGCGTGCATAGTCCGGACATAAATCCGGAAAACCTCTATGTGAAAATATAAGAAATAATAATTTCTAGAGATATAATTTGATTTTAGTTGGCTTTGGTCAACATTTTGACTAAACGGACCCGGACCCGTGTTCCGACGGTCCCGAGAGGTCCGTAGTAAAATATGGGACTTGGGCGTATGCCCGAAATAGAATTCCGAGGTCCCTAGCTTTAGAAATGAATTTTTGAAGAAAATTGTTATACTGAATTTTAAAGGAAATAAAGAAATCATTAATGTTTGAAATCGTTGGTATCGGACCTGTATTTTGGTTCTGGAGCTCGATACAGGTTTGTTATAATGTTTAAGTCCTATCTGCGAAATATGGTGGAAATCGGAGTTCATTTGATGTGATTCAGACGTCCGGTTGTGAAAATAGTGAATTTGAAGTGTTCTTGAGAAAATCATGATTTTTGATATTAAATTTGTAGTTTTAGGTGTTATCTTTGTGATTTGATCGCACGAGCAAGTTCGTATAATGTTTTTAGACTTGCGTGCATGTTTGATTTGGCGCCCAAAGGGCTCGGGTGAGTTTTGGATAGGCTACGGGGTGTTTCGAACTTATAAACTTCTGCTGTCATAACTGCTAACTGGTGCATTGACTCGTTCCTCTTCGCGATCACAAAGCATCTCCTGTGATCGCGAAGAGAAAATGCGTTGGGGTCGTTTTGTTTTTCGCGAACGTGAAGTCTTGGACGCGAACGCAAACGCGAAGCACTGGGGGGAGTACCCTTCACAAACGCGGTCTGACTTACGCGAACGCGATGTGTTAATGGACCTGGAGGGATGGATGTTCGTTTCTTCTACATGAACGCGACCACCTGGTCGCGAACGCGATGACCAAAGGCCGCAAAGAATCGTGAACGCGAGCCTACCTATGCGAACGTGAAAGTCATTGGGCCGTAATACTCCACGATCGCGACAGGCCCATCATGAACGCGATGAAGGCCTACCTAGCGATTAAAAACAGAACAGTAACACAGGAATAAGCCATTATTTCATATTTTCAAGACCAAGAAGACCTAAAGGCAATTTTCAATATACAAGTTCTTCCCCAAAGTGTTGGAAAACGATTCTAAACTATTTTCTTTCGATTACCCATTATTTTTCATCACATTACAATGAAAATCAAAGGTTTTCATGGTAGAAATTAGGGGTTTGGGTAGAATTAGGGAATTATGTAAAATTGAATTTTAGGCCTCGAATTGGGGTCGGATTTTGAAACTAACTACATATTCGGGCTCGGGGGTGAATGAGTAAACGGAATTTGGTCTGAACCCCGAGTTTGGACCAAGCGGGCCTGGGGTCGGCTTTTAACCTTTTTGGGAAAACTTAGGAAAATCATAAGTTTGCATTAAAGTTAGTTTATTTATCACTAATTAATGATATTGAACTAATTATGATTAGATACGAGTGGGTTGGAGGTGAATTCGAAAGGAAAAGCTGTAATTCAGCAGTGAGTGGCCTGCGAGATTGAGGTAAGTGTTTGGTCTAACTTTGACTTGAGGGATTGGGAATCCCCAACTTAAATGCTATGTGAAATTATATGTTTTTGGTGTATAGGTGAGGTGACGAGTACCTATGCGCCACCAAATTATCTGTTTAGCATGTTCCTTTCCCCGTTTCCAATGTATTATGTTCTTGTCTTAAATGGTTTCATGACTATTGATGCTTCCATGTCTACTTGTTTTTATCCACTTGTTTTGTTAAATATATTGTTTCACTTATTTGAAAGTATTAATTTTTCCTTAGCTTCGTTGTGGTACATTAATAGTTGAGCTGGTGGTCAGTGTTTCATGATACATTCCGGTTGGTTTCGCTGTGTAGTAATAATTGGTGAAGTTTCTTAATTGTACAACTTTCCATTTACATTAGTTGAGATATAAATAGTGTGGAGGATTTTGATCTAAATTGTGAAACCCTTATTATAAATGGTGAAATGTGATTGTCTGGGGGAGTGGGTTGCACGCCGCAACAAGGAATAATGGTGGACAGGTGGGATCGGGTTGCACGCCGCAACATGAGGAATAAGGGTGATATATATGTTGAGGAGTAATAAGGGTGGACAGGTGGGATCGGGTTGCACGCCGCAACAAGGAGTAATAAGGGAGAATATTCATGTTGTTACTGGTTATATGATGGAAACTGGAATATCCACTGTTTTATTTGTTGTTCTTCATATTCTGCTTTTACCGTTATTTAAATTGTAACATGGAAATTCACGTAAGGATTGGTTATAGCTGAGATCTGGAACGATATCTGGGTTATTTAGTTATTTACGGCAAGTTACTGTTTCATTTAGTTTAGTATTTCCTTGTTGCTTTATTAAACATTGTATACAGGTTATATTATAAATGCCCCGCCGTAGCCTCGTCACTACCTCGCCGAGGTTAGGCTCGGCACTTACCAGTACATGGGGTCGGTTGTACTAATACTGCAGTCTGCACTTCTTGTGCAGATACAGGTTCCGGCCAGAGTTGATTTCGAGTAGTAGATGAATATTCGTACGGAGACACGAGGTAGATCTGCTGGCGTCCGTAGATTCCTGGAATCTTCTCCATATAATTTATCTACTGTTTTATTTAATTCAAAACAAATATATATTTTATTTCAGCCAAATACTTGTAGTATTCTTTAGTAGTTCGTGAATTGTGACTCCAAACACTGGGTAGCTAGATATTAGTATTAGTTTCGCGGTATAGTACACCATTTCATTTATTATTATTTGTTGGTATCCTTTATTGGATTACAATAAGTTTCGNCCCCCCCCCCCCACCTATAGTCGGATTCCCGACTACACACTCTACCTTTGCGGGTGTCACGATCCAAAATCAGTAAAAGGTCGTGAGGGAACCTAACACCGCTGTCAGGCAAGCCCACAATGATTTGTTAACTTGATTACTCATAATAGCATTTCGAAATCATTATTTTTCCGTCAATCAAACGATATTACAGAGTAAATGATAATATTTTTCCCAAATACGCTGCTGAACAACTCATAAGTACCTCCAGAACTAGTGTCACAAGTGCATGAGCATTAACTAGAAAGATAAAATAAAATAAAAAATAAAAAAATGCAACATTTATCCGGAATACAAGTTGGACAAGGAAAATGTAAAAACGCTAAAGGAGACTCTGCTGACTGCGGATCATTAAAAACGCCTATGTACCCATTCTGGACACTAAGCATATATGTTCCTGCACAACAAAATGTGCAGCAAGTGTAGTATGAGTACGTAAAACATACTAAATCAATGTGTACCGAGTAAGTATCCCGCCTAACCTCTAAGAAGTAGTGACGAGGGGACGACTCCGACACTTACTATGGCCAACAATATGATAATATGAATTTCTAATTAAGCATGATATACAACAATAAGACTCAGAACAAGAAGTAACTGAAAAAGTCTTCACTACACTTAAGAGCCTAAATTACTTCCTTCTTTTAAAACATCTAATCACACAAACAATGAATCTATACCAGTTATAAAAGGGACTTCCAGTTCTATTATCACCCACGAATTTCACAGAGGACGTTCGGCCCGATCCAACATAAATGTAAATTGCGCACTGCCGAGGGTCGAACGACTCGAACCATAGATGCATCTATTAAGATATCGAGGCGATCGGCCGCCCCCATGAGAATAGTAGAAGGAATTACCCCACTCGCGGATCATACATGCGGCACCGTCAAATATAAATTTAATGAATTACCCCGCTCACGGATCATACTTGCGACGCGGTTACACATAGATTTCTTAAGTTATTATAGTATTCTTCCATTCTTTTCAAAATACGAAATTCAAACGAAAACTTTTGAGAACCCAATTTTTCTCAATTTCAAATCCTTTCAAAACGTTTAATAAGCAAACTCAATCCCGCTCCTTCTCAAGGCAAAAAATAAACATAAATCAATAACAATATCAACAAGGCATGATGTAAGACTAAAACTACCCGGACATAGGCATAGATAGCAGCTACATACGGACCCTTGTCACTTTGTGCGTACGTCGCCCCCACAAATAGAAGCAAATAATAATTTAGTTCACATGTGGGGTTAATTCCCTCTTACAAGGTTAGAAAGGAGACTTACCTCGCTCTGAAGTTCCATAGACGGCTCCCAAGCCTTTCTAATAATTCAAACCGATGCCCAACGCTCCAAAACTAGTCAATGAATGTGCAAACCCATAAAAAATATATTCTAATACTCACGACAATTCAATTTAAACAAATTCCCAACTCCGCTCGAAAAGTTGATAAAATCACCCGCGGGCCCACATGCCCGGATTCCAAAATTTTTTGAAGATAAAGTTTATCCATAACACCATGAACTCAAATATATAATTTATTCTCAATTCCATGCCCAAATTCGTGGTCAAAATTCTAAATACCAAATTCTAGGTTTTTCTACCAAACCCCCCCACAATTTCTATTAATTTCCATGTTCAAATTCTTATTCAAACCATGTATTTAACTTCTAATAAGTGGGGATCGCTTACCTTGAGTTTATTGATGAGAATATCCCCTTGACGCACCCCGAAATCGCCCAAACCAAATGAAAATGGGAGAAAAAAGGGCCAAATCCCCGTTTTAAAGAAACCTCACTGCCCATTGCCATTTCCGCACCTGCAGCTTCGCGGCTGAGAGACCCCTTCTGCTTCTGCCCCTTCTTCCACTTCTGCGCTCAACTTCTTCGCTTCTGTGCTTGCACAGATGTGGCCAAAACTCCGCACCTACGGTCCTTCACCTGGGCAACTTGCTCCGCTTCTGCGGCTCCTATGTCGCTTATGCGACCTCCACGCCTGCGGCCAAAGCCTCGCAGGTGCGGTTACATCAGATGACAGCAGCCGCCAACCCTTCTTCCAAGTCCAAACTCGATCCTTTTACCATCCAGATTCCACCCGAGGCCCTCGGGACCTCAACCAATTATAGCAACACGTCCCAAACACATTACAAACTTAGTCGAGCCTCCTAATCACATCATAAAACATCAAAATCATGGATTCCACCCCAATTCAAGCTTAATGAACTTTAGAACTTCAAACTTCTACATTCGATGCCGAAACCTATCAAATCACGTCCGATTGACCTCAAATTTTACGCACAAGTCACATCCGACATTACAGATCTACTCCAACTTCCAGAATCGGTATCCGACCCCGATATCAAGAAGTCCACTTCCGGTCAAACTTCTCAAAACCCTTCAAATTTCTAACTTTCGCCAAACGACTCCAAAACGACCTACTAACCTCCAAATTCACTTCTGGACGAGCTCCCAATGCCAGAATCACCATATGGAGCTATTTTCAAACTCGAAAATTCCAAACATACATCGATAACATTGAATGCACTTCAACCCAAATTTATAAAATTCTTCTAAAATGTTAACTCCCACAATAGGCGCCGAAATGCTCCCAGGTCATCCAAAACTCGATACGGACATATGCCCAAGTCCAAAATCATCATACAAACCCGTTGGAACCTTCAAACCCCGATTCTGAGGTCATTTACTTAAAATCCAACCTTGGCCAAATTCTTCCAACTTAAAGCTTCTGAAATGAGAATTTTCTTTCCAAATCAACTCTGAACTTTCAAAATTCAATTCCGACCATACATACAAGTCATAATATCTGAAGTGAATCTGCTCATGGCCTCAAACCGCCGAACAACGCTCTAGAGCTCAAAATGACCAGCCGGGTCGTTACATTCTCTCCCACTTAAACATACGTTCTTCCTCGAACGTGCTAAGAACTGCACTGGAGTTGCCTGAAATCACGTTTAACACCTCGTGCACCTACCCGTGCTACCAAAACTCAGTTGAGCACATTTTCTCGAGCAAACCTGAAGATTCTCCTCTTATTTAGTCAAATAGCCTTAGAGCCAAATTCCAACATCTAGAATTTTCTGCCAGGCATGTTCCCATCATCCGAACACCGTATCATCACTACACGATGCACCAATACATGACTGCATCCCCTTGCTAAATCCACACCATGAACCGCATATTTCACATGACCATAATAACATCCTCTGATAACGATAGCCGAACTTTCACGAATCCGATGCTCACAACACACCTTATGACTCATATAAGTCATGTTCCCACTCTTGCAATACCGTCACGGCAGAAGACATGTGTAGAAACTCTTAACCAACTGTTGAGTCCAAAAATCATTGAGTCTCCCCTCTTGACTAGAATCATCACCCCATTATGGACCAAATAATGGTATTTGCTCTTTAATATGCTTCATATAATCCGATCGCACTGATCCCAGATCCAATAATCTCGTCTCACCCTGTATAAGATGCCCAAGTAATAAGCCACCTCATACAGTGCCAAAAATCTCATTTGATGCCATAATGTGCCAACAAGCTACAAACTCAAATGTGATACATAAAGAAACGAACTCTGGAAAGAACTACTCAACCCATGTAACTAATTGAAACAACCGAAAAGGTGTTATTAACCTTCCTCAGAAAATGAGAAGCAAAACACACAATAATAGATATAGGAAACTGTACTCAACATCACATTGTTGCGGCGTGCGACCCGATCCACACATGATACTATTGCAGTGTGCAACCCGATCCAACCATGTTACCTGTGGTGGCGTGCCACCCGATCCACACATAATAATCTATAAGTAAATACTTACCGAGCTAGAATGCTCATACCTGCGAAATACCCGAATATCAACCACAAACACGCAAAGTGCATAATGCAAATCCTGGGGGGATAGATAAAGCCATACGCTACAAAACTCAAGCACGAGTAAAGTGCGATATATGATTTGAATCTCGAGAGCCATTCTGCTCACATAACACCATTGCTACGCGGAACCTCAACACATATGCAATTTATCAAGCCGTTTCACAACCCACACGACACAATATAGTATTACATGAAATAGCTGATGACGAAGTAATTTCCAATTCCCGAATACTCCTCGATAAAGAGCGCTGTGTTGAAATGAACACATCCGACCTGATATAGAGTCCACATTCATATATAGATCCATCCACGGACCTCAAGCCGATTCTGATCATACCGCATTAGAACACACAAGAACAGCCGTCAAATCCAGAACAAATATCCACAGTTCACAACCAAATGACTAGAACACCTTCCAGGCCTAACTCTCACATTAGCGGTAGTACCTAAATCTCCATACTTGGTTTAAATCTTCAATAAATTAAGTGACTACATGTCACACTTATAAAATCTTCCTGTGGGATACGCTCCATGACCTTCCGCACCAGGTAACAAGTCTGCACACCCATACCACCGGCCGCACTAATGCTGTAAAGAAAATCAAGAATCCGCAACCACTACACCAAGACTCTTACACAGGACACCCATCTCAGGTGCCACTAAAGACAACACCAGCTTATTCTAACCATCTGAATCCTTTCTCGCTCATCCGAGCTCGTGCTATTCTTGCCAATAGCAAACGACAACCTTGGTCCTCAACTTCCAATCCCCATGCCGCTCACGGTGCCTAACATGCCAATATGCGACAGTACAAGAATTTCCTCATAACTCCCAAACCACTAATAGGATTAAACACTTCATCATATGGCAACCTATCACTTAACTCCTTTCAGAAGAATCATTGCAACAAGTGACTGAATTCCCAAAACTACATAAAATATCATCCTCTAGTAGTGGTCTAAACCACCATAATTCTTCCGGGATCCATCTACACATAACAAACCACAATACTCGAATTCCTCCAAATAAAAATAAATCACGGCGGCCGTCAAGCCTCGCACATATTGCCGCAAATTATATATATAACTTAACACGCTGAAGGAACTGATCACTACAATCATCATGCATATTCATAAGTGGGATCTCTTACCTTGAGTTGTTTGATGAGAATCTCCCCTTGAAGCTCCCCAAAGTAGCTCAAACCAAATGAAAATGGAAGAAAAATGCGCCAAATCCCCGTTTTAAAGAAACCTCACTGCCCAGCGCCATTTCCGCACCTGCAGAACAGTAGTTGCACCTGCGATTTCGCAGGTGCGAGACCCCTTCCGCTTCTGCACCTTCTTCTAGTTCTGCACTTGCGCAGATGCAGCCAAAACTCCGCACCTGCGGTCCTTCACCTGGGTGACCTACTCCGCTTCTGCAGCTCCTATGTCGCTTATGCGACCTCCGCACCTGCGGCCAAAGCCTCGCAGGTGCGGTTACACCATATGAAAACAACCCTCATCCCTTTTTCCAAGTCCAAACTCGATTCTTTTACCATCCAGATTCCACCCGAGGCCCTCGGGACCTCAACCAATTATACCAACACGCCCCAAAACATATTACGAACTTAGCCGAGCCTCCAAATCACATCATACAACATCAAAATTATGGATCGCACCCCAATTCAAGTTTAATGAACTTTAGAACTTCAAACTTTTACATTCGATGCCGAAACCTATCAAATCACATCCGATTGACCTCAAGCGCACATGTCACATCCGACATTACAGACCTACTCCAACTTCCAGAATCAGAATCCGACCTCGATATCAAAAAGTTCACTTTCGGTCAAACTTCTAAAAAATCTTCAAATTTCTAAATTTCGCCAAACGACTCCAAAATGACCTCCAAATTCACTTCTGGACGCGCTCCCAATGCTAGAATCACTATACAGAGCTATTCTCAGACTCGGAAATCCCAAACGGACATCAATAACATTGAATGCACTTCAACCCAAATTTATGAAATTCTTCCAAAATGCTAACTCTCACAATAGGCGCCGAAATATTCCCGGGTCATCCAAAACCCGATCCATACATACGCCAAACTCCAAAATCATCATACAAACCCGTTGGAACCTTCAAACCCCAATTTCGAGGTCGTTTACTTAAAAATCCAACCTTGGACAAATTCTTCCAACTTTAAAGCTTTCAAAATGAGAATTTTCTTTCCAAATCAACTATGAACTTCCGAAATTTAATTTCGGCCACACGTACAAGTCATAATACCTTAAGTGAAGCTGATCATGGCCTCAAACCGCCGAACGACGTCCTAGAGCTCAAAACGACCGGTCGGGTCGTTACAGCGAGGGTTTTATTACCCTCCTGAATTATTTTAAAGTAGAATTAATTCACCCTTAAAGTATCACAACCAAAGTTTTGTTGGGCAGTGAACCATACTTTCTTGACATATCATATTTCATTATAAAGAGAACTTTTGTTTTCCTTTCTCTTTTCTCTTTTCTCTTCTTCATTACTCTACTCACCACCAACAAACCGGAATAACAAAGATTCACTCATATTTTTCTTTTTCTGCTGCTACGCTTCTTCAAGTGGCTACTATGGCAGAAGATTTCGGATAGTGGCTAACTAGCTGTAATTGGTGATTGTGGGTGATATAAAATGGTAGATGTTATAATTAATAGGTGAATGATGATATATAATATGAGTATAAGTGTGTTTGATAGGTTAGAAGAAGACCTTTTTTCAGTTAAAATTTCAATACCCCCATTTTTTTCAGCGTGGGAGAATTTTCCGATGATGAATTTTTTCCTCAAATCTGAGTGTATTTTACTTTGCTTATGAATAGATGTTTTTGAAAGTTTAATTTGTGTGTGAAAATGATATAAAGAGAAAGAAAAAAAACATAATATATGAAAGAAGAATGGTTAGACAAAGTCTCCAGCGAGTTAATATCCGTCGGAATTAGAGAAGAAAAGAAAAAAGAAGTAAAAGAAAAAGACAAAGAAAAAGGAAAAGGAAAAAAAAGTAAGAAACTATATATCCCACTAAAAATATTTATAAAAAAAAGCAAAAAGAAAATCTGAAAATCAGTTTTTCTTGCTTCTCACTCTCCCAAGGAGAGTGAAATACACACGATCTGCCATGTAAGGCAGAGTGTGTAGTTGGAATTCTGACTATAAGTAAGGGAGGTACTTATGTATTTTCTTTTTATTTTTTGTGATTCCATTTAGTTGCTCATATATGTGTGTGTGTATTTTCATTTAGTATAATTGTGCTATTATTCTTGTTTTGAAACTACGCCTCCTAATATTAAAAATAGTGAATCATTAATAAACTTTGCATATAATGAGTGATATCATTAAATTAGAATCTCACAGTTTAATGAGGTTATATACTGGTGCTTTCCTTTTATTTTGAATTATATTTATTTAAATTAAAACGTATTTTATGTTATGTTGTAATTTTACATAAGGTATTATGTTAATTTTATATTGGATTTTGAATTTCTGTTATATTTTCGGTCTTATTTTATTTGTTGTAATAGTGTTGACTATTAACTCAAATTGCATGTCCTTCAATTTTTAGTTAGAATTAGTAGATTATTTTTTCGTAAAATATTTGAGTTATGATATGGCATTATATTTATAAATATTTAATATTTTTATGAAACATGCAGTCCATGACGTTTTTACAAAATATTTACTTTCTGTTTTTATAATTAATTAAAGCAAATAATTTAAAAAATATATGTCAATTATTATTATAATATTAGCTACAAATATATTATTAGTAATTTATATATTTCAAGAATTAATATATATCTTAAATATCAAATTTAATATTCTTTTATAAGGGCATATATTTGTTAAATCTTAACTTTTCATTTTCGATAATTAACTTTATTTTTAAAATTCAATCTAATGATGTAATTATATTTGTGTGACCAAACAATACGCTTATAATTACACTATAATTATATTATGAGAAACAAACATATTGTCATCATAATTATAATATTTTATAATTTGTAAGTTGTAAGTTGTATAATTACACTATCCTAAAAATTACATCAATTTTAATTACACGATAATATTCCAAACATACCCTTAAACTCTAGTGATATGGACTTTAGCACTATTATGTAAAGTTTTTGAAAAAGATGAGCATGAGTGGACAATTCCTAGACAGCTTTCAGCTTTTCGGGCCAAGAGCCCAAGACACGTCGGCTGTTAATAATATATACTTGCATGTGCGCCTATTATGCCAATCCAAATTAGAAATGTTTGGTATTGAGATTTGAGAATTAAATAAAACCATGTCGGTCACTCTGTATCTTATCATTATTCAACAGGTAAATTGCGTTTAAAAAATTTATGTTTCCACACGATGGATTTATTGTATTTATATTTTAAAGAGATTAAAAATTTGCTATGAACTTTTTGGTACATCTTTTCTTCATTTAAAAATACCAGTTGCTAACTTTTGTATAAAATATGTAAACTTTATGCTTTAAATAAAAATTAACAAGATTCGACCTTATCCGAATCCTATCAGTTCATTATGTTTTGTGAGTGTTATTTCCAAGGAGAAGGAACTTTTAGTCTTTTATTCAGAACAGGCAAACTAAGGTTAGGATTCAATATACCCTTCATAGTTAGTAGACGGAATTATCATAAGATAAGTAATTCAGATCAAAGAAGGTAATATGGTAAAGCCTACAAGTTTAAAAGAACGCCGGGGAGGCCACTAAAACAATTGCTTTAAGCCCTCTAAATTAAAGGTTCCAATTTTATGAGTATTATTTAGTATTACATATATATTACAAAATTATTATTATTAAAATACTAGATTTATGTCTTTTTTAAATGTGATAGAGCTCAAGTTATTTAGATGAATACTTTGATTTCATAATAAATATGCAATATATAGAGAAGAGCAATTTGATGACATTATTGATGATTAAAAAAAAAAAAAAATAAGGTCTCTCGTAGTATCTTTAGAGTTGATATTTCTTACAAAGAGTAAATCAAACTTTTTTTCAATTCAAAATAGACCTGAACTATTCTAAAATGTATGGTTATATTTTAAAATATACTTAGTAAAATTGAGATCATTAGATGATGAGAACTTATAAAATACTATTGTTTAATCTCAAATCGGATAACAATTAAACTTGTAATTGATTTTAAGGATACGTGGATTAATTCGATACAAAGTGATAAATTAAGCTAGTATTGAACAAACAAAGATAGAATAAATTTAATCCACATGAGCAGGATAGTTCCAGCCTTAGTGAAATACTCACCCCGACCAACACTAATGAATAAGAGAGAGAGCTAATAACAAAGAAAATAACAATATGTATTGCTTTGGAATGCGCGTTACAGTGAGCTTCATGAGTAATCAGACCCCTTTTATATAGTATGGGAGTTCTACATTAGGTACAACTCTATAAAAGGTAAAAAAAATTTTGATTAATTTATTGTCGGTTCCCTATCGATACGTGCCGAGATCCCCGCCGTGATATCCGGCTGGCCACAAATATTTCGGCCTTCTGTTGGTTATGCTTGATTGTCGATAATGTCCTTCGAAGTCGCTCGAGGCTAGGACCGATTCTAGAACCATGACCTCGATATATTTGAGGGCAGGCGTCGTGCACCAATTTCGGGACTTGCCACCACTCTCGAGCCTGGATTATCTTTTTGGAGGTCAAGGTGCACCATGAACTCGATTTTACCCAAATACAGATAGTCCCCTCGCTTCTCAAAGAGTAAATGACGAGAAACAACATGAGCTTTCGATTCCTACTTCGACACATCGCGACAGAAATGACAAAAGACCCGAACCGTCTCGTCAGTCACGTCATAATGGCATTAAATGCATGTTGGCTGCCGGTTGGCTGTCCCTGGATGCGAAACTTCACCTAACTACTATAAATACCCCCTCCTTTGTTCATTTTCACTTTACATCAAACCTTCAATCCTCGTACCTTTAGAATTTCAATACTCTTCAGTGCTTTTACTCCCGTTACTCAAGGTCCTTTGCAAATATCTTTATCCATCTTCTTCTCAAGCCAACAAGTTTAATCCCTTAACTTCCTTTCCTTCTTCATCTTCTCTAGTATTTCCTCCATTTTCTTTATAAGATAATGGCAAAGAGCTTTAAAACCATTTCCGCAGAAAGAAGCTCCTCCTACTTCACGGTCGTCCATTGAGGTCGAGGAGATCGCTCCGAATGTGGCCGTTGAAGAATCAGTATCTGAAACCCCCTTGAAAATTTTCATCCTCGGGGGATTCTCGGTCAACGGCTATTTCAAGGTTGAAAAGCCTTCCTCAGTACATGGTCATTGCGAGGAGGTCTAGAAATACATCTGCTCGATTACCGAGGAGGTCCTCTCTACGGTCCGAAAAGATGCAACTAGGCCGATAAAAACATAGTGGTCCCAGACCCCGAGGATCCATTACCACCTATGTCGAGGGATATCTTAGTGTTTACACGTATCCCTTTACATTGGGACCAATGGACCCGGTTATAATAGATTTCTGCAAGAGGTACGAGGTAAGCCTCAGTCAGATTCATCCTTCTCTGTGGAGAATTGTGATCCTCCTCTGGTTTTTCGTGAACAAAATTGACTCCTTCCAGTACACTGTGGATCACCTACTCCGTTTGTACAGTTCCCGAATATTCCCAGAGGGACTGATAAATCTTGTGCGTCGGGCCAACAAAGCCCCTTTCTCTAGTATCGATGAGGACCGGAATCGAGGCTAGCAAGACCGTTTGTCCGAGTGAGGACTTCATATTTGATTCCGGCGGAATGCATGCCATTCCCCGAGAAGTGGAACACGTCACATAAGTAGCGCTTTCCTTCGAATTTTAATTTTATGTTTTGCTTCCCTTTTCCTTACTGGTATTCATGGTGGTGCAACCGTCGCTCGGGTCCCAAATGTTTTCCCTCGACTCAAGGAATGGGTCGAGGGTATTGTTTCCCAGATGCCCTAATCCGAGCGCTCGTGGCGCAGACTCTTGAAGGTTCGTTGTGAGGCATGTTCCCACAATAAGACTTCTTTCAGGGATATGTCGTGTTAGGCTTCTTCTCTTTTAACATAGTGACTTTGTTTCCTTTACTTACTTTTGCAAGCTTGCCTAAGGATATTGAGAATAGGCCTCCAGTCGGTGATGAGGGCTTGCCTGTCGAGTCTCCTGCTCCAGCGCAGGACGAAGAGAGGAAAAGAAGGAGGGCTTCGAGCCCACCGAGCTCGGAGAAAAAGAGACCGAGAAGGAGGCTAGTTCGCAAGCCAAAAGAAACCTCCATCTCCAGAGTGGTTGACTCGGACTCACTTCTATGGCTCAGAGACGAGCATGAGGAGGACGATATTTTAGTGGCCCAAGAGCTATCAGTCCCTGGAGAATGGCGACGGCCAAGGAGGAAATGGTGGAGGCTAACCCTCCTCCTGTTCGCGAGGCCAACGCTACAGCAGGGGCCAAGAATTCTCGAGATGTCGGCTCTGCCCCTCCCGGTGTGATAGATATTACGGGTTCGCCTTCGTTCACAGGCTCGATGATCGATGAAGCCCGAACAATGAAGGAAAGATCGAATGAGGGGGCCCATAGAGTGGAGGATCCCCTTCGTCACTTCTTTGATGGCGTTAATTCATTTTCCCTAGAGGACTTAACTGGTTTGGGAAATTTGGAAGTACCAAGGAAAAGCCCATCCTCAAAAGCTAGCAGGGCGTATTCGAGCCGACGTTGGTCAACTGGTTGCCGGCCCTGAGTATAGATCTTAGTCGAAAGCGTTCAATCGTTATCTCCACCCCGGAGGATGCCCGGGTTTTTTCTACCCCAGTTGGGATAGCTAGTTACCTCCGGTCCTGGTAATCAAAGAAGACCAGGCCAAAATGGATGAGGTGGATGCCCCATTCTGTTCAACGAAGCACAACAGGCGCTGAACCGGGTAAGGTTCTACCAAACATTTTTATTTTTCAACTTTACTTATCAGCGATCCTAATATCTCTTCTCATATTTGCTGGCCTCGATGCTGCACCGTGAGAACTTCCTCTGGTATCGGGATGAGCTGAGCCAACTCAAGAAGCCAAGGAGCTCGTTGAGAAGAGAGACGCGTACAAACTTCTGAGCGAGAAACGTGAAGGAGAGGCTAAGAGCCTTCGAGCTGAGTTGGACGCGGCCCGAAAAGAACATGCCGTCCTGGTTAAGCAGGTAAAAATCTTTGAAGTTAGTGACGATGGGCTAGACACGGTGACTAATGGTCAGAACCTGCAGGTCCAACAGAAGATTGATCGGATCGACCAACTTCGAGCCGAGATGGATGTAATCAAGGTCGAGGCCGGGGAAGTGGAAAGTCAAGATGGACTGCTTGGCCTTGGAAAAGGAGACTGCCGGGGCACAATTGGCCTCGGTGGAGGATTAACTCCGAGCGACAAGGGATAAGGTTGATGCACGGTCCCAGAAGATTGAGGAGCTCCAGTCCCAACTGGGCTTGGTTGCTGCCAATCGAGAAACCCATGCCAAGGAACTCAAAGCAGCCAAGTCGGTGGCTAAGATAACCAAGGCTAATGTCGACGAGATGGTGGCCCAGTATAAAGCCAATGCCAAGGCAGCTTAGGACCGCCTTAAATACATTGTTGAATATGTGAAGCGGCAATCCAGACGGGAAGCCCTTAAGGAGGTCCATGCTCGGGGTTTTGATTTATCGGCCGAGATCGAAAGTGCTAAGGGGATCGAGGCCGAGGCCGAGGCCAAGAAGTTGGCGTATCCCGAGGATGAAGAAGACTCCGAGGGTTCGGGAGGATCCGGGGATGGAGAAGACCCTGATGGTCTCGGTGATGAGGTGGGATCCGGTGAAGACCAGGTCGTTTAGGTTCTTGTAGATTTTTCTTAGTTTTTGCACCTTTGTACTTTTCGTTGAAGTCGTTTGGCCTTTGTAATGATCTTTTAATATATATAATTCTCTTTTCCCCTTTGATATTTCTTAAGCTTGTTTTATTTCGCTATTTTCTTTATGATTGTAAAGATATTGAATGCCTTAGCACGTATTAATTCGGTCTTGCTCAGAGGTTCGAACATGTCTTGTTCTCGATATTATTTTCCTTAAGACTCGTGGGGGCTCGGTATGAACGGAATCTTTCCCCAAGGTACTTAGAATATTTTAGGTTACAATTTGCCGAGGGTAGCCTTTTGAACCGATTTAGAAATCTTGAAGGCCTTATGTTTTGGTTGCGGGTCTCGGACATCTCCGAGCCGTTTTAGGAAGGTCGTAGCCTTTTTAGTTCGGGTGTTTCCCAATGGGCTTGTTATCCCGAGTCATACGGGTTTACCCTAGACAACTTCCCTGAATGAGGATGGTCATAGCCTTAAATGTTCGGGCACTGCCTAATAGGCTTTGTGCCCCCGGGCTTCGTTATCCCTGGTCGTCCGAATTTGCTTTGGACGTCAGTCCCCGAGTGAGGTGTCCCTTGGGCTCGATGTCTTTAGGAGATCAAATGTAAGAAAGAAAAAATTTTAAGGGACAAATATTTATCCCCAAGGTAGAAATTTTGTTTTATTTCTGGGCATTATATACAAGGCCACACATGTGTACAAGCTGCTTTTCAGAGCTCGGGCGGTCTATGAATGCAAAATTTATTTGATTGTTTGGCCCTTTTAGTAAATCCTATCGACCGAGCCTAGAATATTCGAGCACAAAGTTTTCCGTGCTAAAATCATTATCCGATGTGATGCCCCCCAGTGTTCGTGGCCGATCGTAGAGAAGCCTCAGATATTATTGATGTGATCCTTGATACCAGTTCATAATCGTTCTTCAATTATAATTTAGCATGATCCATTGTTGCCTCGTTAAAAACCTTTCCGAAAAACCCATTCTGGACAAAAAAGGTTCCTGGGAAAAGAGTGCAACGCGTTCTTTCAAGCCTAAAGGTTGTATCATTCCTTGATGGTTACCTGCAAGTGTTAGTTCAAAATGTAGATAAAATAAATAAATGGGGGTCATATCTTAGCAGTAATATCATTTCAAGTGAGTTATGTTCCAGTTGTTCGGTAGTCGCTCACCGTTTATTGCTCCGAGTTTGTATGACCCTTTTACAGTGATCTCGATAATTTGATACGTATCTTCCCAGTTCAGCCCCACCTTCCCTTCGTTTGGGTTCCGAGTGATTAGTGTAACCTTACTTAACACCAAGTCCCCGACATTGAAGTGTCGAAGGTTGGTTCTTCCATTGTAATACCTCTCGATCCATTATTTCCGGGCATCCAACCGGACGAGGGAAGATTTGCGCCTTTCAGCTAACAATTCCAGGCTCGTATTCATGGCCTCGTTGTTTGACTCTTTGGTTGCATATCAAAACCTGAGACTCTGTTCTCCCACTTTGACCGATATTAGAGCTTCGGCACCGTAAACCAGCGAAAATGGGGTGGGCCCGATACTGGACTTCGAGGTCGTGCGGTATGCCCATAGGACTTCGGACAAGAATTCTTTCCACTTTCCTTTAGCATTGGTCAATCTCTTTCTAAGGTTTTGGAGTATGGTTTTGTTTGTGGAATATGCTTGGCCGTTCCCAATAGGGTGATAGGGTGTTGAGAGGATCCTTTTGATTTTATGGTCTTCAAAAAAACTTGCTTACTTTGCCGCTGATGAACTGCTTCCTGTTGTTGCACATGATCTCGATCGACATTCTGAACCGGCATATTATGTGGGCTTAGATGAAATCAATTACTTCTTTCTCCCTAACTTTCTCAAACGCTTGGTCTTCCACCCATTTATACAAATAGTCAGTCATAAACAATATAAATTGAGCCTTATCGGGTGCCCATGTAAGGGGGCCGACAATGTCCATCCCCCATTTCATGAACAGCCAGGGTGACAAGACCAAATGTAGTAGCTCTCTAGGGTGGTGAATCATTGGAGAATGACTTTGACATCCGTTGCATTTTCGTACGAACTCCTTCGCGTCCTTTTCGATGTCAATCCAGTAGTAGCCAGCTTTGATTATTTTCTGAACTAATGATTCAGCGCCCGAATGCTTTCCGCAGGTGCCTTCGTGGACTTCCCTCAGAACATACTCGGTGTCTCCTGGTCCTAGACATATTGCGAGTAGGCCATCAAATGTTCTCCGAAATAGGGTATCGTCTTCGGACAAGCTGAACCAGTCTTCCTTCATGTGCAGAGTCCTCGATTCCTTGGGATCCGAGTGCAGTTTTCCGGTCTTCAGGTACTCTATATATTTATTTCTCTAGTCCCAACTTAGGCTTGTTGAATTTATCTCGACGTGACCTTCTTCCACTACCAATCTCATGAGTTGTACGACCGCCCCCGAGTTGAACTCATCGTCGCCGATTGATGATTCCAAGTTAACGAGAGCATCGGCCTCACCGTTTTGGTTCCGAGTTACATGTTGTAGAGTCCACTCCTTGAACCGATGTAATGTTACCTGGAGTTTATCTAGGTACCTTTGCATTCGTTTCTCTCTGACTTCGAACCTCCCATTAACTTGGTTCACCACAAGGAGGGGGTCACACTTAGCTTCGATCACCTCTGCCCCCAAGCTTTTGGCCAGTTCCAGACCTGCAGTCATGGCCTCGTACTCGGCCTCATTGTTAGTCAATTTTACAGTCCTAATAGATTGTCTAACTAAATTACCTGTTGGTGGCTTTAATACAATGCCAAGGCCAGACCCCTTTGCGTTTGAGGCATCATTCGTAAAGAGAGTCCAGATTCCCGAAGAAGTCCCCAAGTTTAACAACAATTCTCTTTCGACCTCGGATATTAGGGCCGGTGTAAATTCGGCCACGAAGTCCGCCAAAATTTGAGACTTGATGGCGGTTTGGGGCCGACATTCGATATCGTACCCGCTGATTTCAATGGCCCATTTGGCCTATCGCCCTGAGAGTTCGGGTGTATGAATTATGTTTCTCAACGGGTAAGTAGTTACAACACATATAGGGTGGCACTGAAAGTACGGTTTTAGCTTTCTAGAGGCGCTTAGCAAAGCGAGCGCCAATTTTTCTAGGTGAGGATATCTAGTTTCGGCCACGGCTAGAGCCCTGCTAACATAATAGATTTGAAATTGCGTACCTTCCTCTTCCCGGACTAGGCCTCCACTTACCTCTACTTTGGATACTGCTAAGTACAAGTACAACTGTTCGCCTGCTTTCGGAGTGTGAAGCAAAGGCGGGCTCGAGAGGTACCGTTTGAGTTCCTCCATGTCTTGTTGACAATCTGGAGTCCATGAGAAGTTATTCTTCTTTTTCAACAGTGAGAAGAACCGATGGATCTTGTTGGAGGATCTCGAGATGAATCGACCTAAAGCGGCTATGCGTCCGGTTAACCTTTGTACGGCCTTGACGTTGTCCACTATGGTAATTTCTTCTATGGCCTTGATTTTATCAAGGTTGATCTTGATCCTCCGGTTGGACACCATGAATTTGAGGAGTTTCCCGAATCCGACTTCGAATGTGCATTTTTCCAGGTTCAGCTTCATATTGTACTTCTTCAATATGTTGAAGGTTTCCTACAAATATTTCTAATGGTCCTCTACTTGCAAAGACTTAGCTAACATGTCATCAATGTAAACCTCCATTGATTTTCCTGTTTGTTCTTCGAACATCTGATTTACTAGGCATTGATAAGTGGCACTGAAATTTTTTAGTCCGAATGGCATTACGTTATAGCAGTAGGTACCGTACTTAGTGATGACAGACGTTTTTTCCTGATCATCCTGGTCCATCGGAATTTGGTCGTACCCGGAATAGGCGTCGAGAAAACTGAGGATCTTGTGAACGGTCACTGCATCCATCATACGATCGGTGTTGGGAAGAGAGAAAGAGTCCTTGGGGCATGCCTTATTCAGATCTTTATAGTCCACACACATTCTTAATTTATTCCCCCATGCTTGACTTCGGATTGAGCTCTTTTTTTTTGTTTGACCTGACAAAACTTCGGGTCTAGGCTCAGCTTGTGAGTGGTTATTTATGGCGGGATCTCTGTCATATCAAGGTGGGACCAAGCGAAGCAATCTATGTTAGCTATAAGAAATTCAATGAGTTTTTCCCTGAGCTCGGTACTTAACCCCGTCTCCAGGTATACCTTCCAATCAGGCAGATGCTCGATCAATATGACCTGTTGCAGCTCCTCGACTGTCGATTTAGTGGCGTCGGAGTCATCGGGGGGCTATAAAAGACCTGGGAACCCCGTAGTTATCGTCTTCATCGGTCCCCTTATTTTCTAGTTGGGTCGGAGCCGGTGTTGGTAAGTGCTATTTAGCTTCTTCCTCGGTGACCAAACCCGGCCTTTTTGTCGTTACAAGTGCGGATATCGGAATCATCTCTTCGACCGCGAACATTTCCTTTGCGGCTGGTTGTTCTCCGTAGATTGTTCTAATCCCTCCTACGTTGGGAATTTTAACACTTGGTGCAGAGTCGATGGTATCGCCCTCATGTTGTGGATCCATGGCCTCCCGAACAGAGTGTTGCACATCATATCTCCTTCAATTACATAGAACTTGGCTTCCTGGATGGTCCCGGTGGCAATCACCGTTAATGTATCTCCCCTTTAGTGGTTTCACATGCTATGTTGAATCCGTTTAGAACTCAGACTGCAGGCACGATTTGATCTTGTAGACCGAGCTGTTCTACGACCCTCGATTTGATGATGTTGGGTGAGCTACCTGGATCAATTAACACTCGCTTAACTCGAGATTTATTTATGAGTACAGATATTACCAGCACATCGTTGTGGGGATGCATGATCCCTTTGTCATCCTCATCGTTGAAAGACAAGGTTCCCTTCGAAATATAATCTTGAATCCTTTTTCTCCCTTGTGATGGATACTTTGGTGCGCTTTAGCATTGGAACCTAGGGAATGTTGACCCCACCGATGATCATGTTAATGACGTGCTGAGGTTCTTCCTGCTCGATCTGCTTATTAGCATCTCTATTCCTGAAATGATTCTTAGCTCGATCTCTCAAGAACTCTCGGAGATGTCCGTTTTTGAATAGACGGGCTACTTCTTCTCTCAATTGTCGGCAATCCTCTGTTCTGTGTCCGTGGGTGACATGATATTTGCACATTAGATTGGGATCCCTTTGGGCTAGATCGGACTGCAGAGGTTGGGGCCATTTGGTCTCTTTGATGCGCCCGATGGAAGATACGATGTCCGCGGCATCGACATTAGAGTTGTACTCTGAAAGCCTTGGCGCTTCCTTGGGTCGAACTCGATCACTCCTCCTTTCACTTCTTACGGGGTTACGCCTAGAGCCGTTACCTCTTCGGTCCCCATTGTATGGTTGATAACGATCCCTGGTTGATCTCAGTTCCTGATCAATGTCTCTTTTAACTCTATCGGCTCTGACAGAATAAATAGACCCGGAAGGGGCCCCAAGTTGATTATCTTCGACCATGATTTTTGATTGATACCTGTTATGTATGTCGTCCCAAGTAAAAACCGGATATTCTCTTAGGTTTTGTTTAACTGTTGTGAAGCCAACGAGCTTCGAACATTGAGTCCCTAGGTGAAGGCTTGAATGGCCTAATCGCCCGCGACCGGAGGCAGGTCCATTCGTTCCAGTTGAAATCGGGACACGAATTCTCTGATCATTTCATTGTCCCTCTGTTTTACTTTGAAGAGGTCTGACTTCCTGGTACCGACCTTGATAGCCCGGGCGTGTGCTTTCACGAAGGAATCTGAAAGCATAGCAAACGAGTCAATTGAATTAGGAGGTAGGTTGTGATACCATATCATAGCTCCTTTCGATAGAGTTTCCCCGAACTTTTTCAGCAGGACAGACTCGATCTCATCATCTTCCAAGTCATTCCCTTTGATGACCCATGTGTAGGAGGTCACATGCTCATTTGGATCGGTCGTTCCCGTTGTACATAGGAATCTCGGGCATGCGAAACTAGGGATAGGCTTCGGAGTTGCGCTCGGGGGAAAAGGTTTTTGAACAAACTTCTTGGAATCCAGGCCTTTTAATATCGGCGGTGCTCCTAGTATTTGATCAACCCTGGAATTTTAGGTTTGCACTTTTTTGTTGTTGGCTTCGATTTTCTTCTCTCCCGATTCTATCCGTTTAGAGTGGTTGCATGGGAGTTCGACATTTCAAACTTTTACCTGAAATCAAAGATACTCCAAAGAACAAATGTAAATAGGGTGCGTTATAAAAGTTTGTATTAAATAGCCACTATTATTCTTAGCCCCATGTTGGGCGCCAAACTGTTTACCCTTAAATAGGATAACAATTAAATTTCTAAGTGGTTTTAAGGATACGTGAATTAATTCGATACAAAGTGATAAAATAAGCCAGTATTGAACAAACAAAGATAGAATAAATTTAATCCACGTGAGCAGGAAAGTTCTAGGCTTCGTGAAATAATCACCCTCGATCCGGGCTCACCACAACCAGCACTAATGAACAAGAGAGCTAATAACAGAGAAAATAATAATATGTATTGCTTTGGAATGCGTGTTATAGTGGGCTTCATGAGTAATCAAATCCCCTTTATATAGTAGGGGAATTTTACATTTGGTACAACTCTATAAAAGGTAAAAAATCTTCTGATTAACTGATTGTCCGTTCCCTATCGATACGTGCCGAGATTCCGCTGTGATATCCTACTGGCCACAGATATTTCGGCTTCCTGTTGGTTATGCTTGATTGTCGATAATGCCCTTCGAAGTCGTTCGAGGCTAGGACCGATTCTGAAACTATGACCTCGATATATTCGAGGGCAGGTGTCGTGCCCCTGGATTCCGGCTCGATGGGACTTTTGGCTCGATTTCGGTCCCTTGCCACCATATCTCGAGCCTGACTTATCTTATCGGAGGTCGAGGTGCACCATGAACTCGATTTTGCCCGAATACAACTATCTTAACCATGGATATTAATATTGCTGAAGTTTCGGTGAGTAGAGTTATTAGATACATTCTATGGTGGGAGCTAGCAAGTAGTTGGGTGCATAGTAAAAATACATACAAGATGGTCGATACACCATCTTACAAAATAAAAAGACAAGAATCAGATAAAAATATTTAAAATTTTATTTATATAATTTAAGACCTTTTCTTAAAGTTTGGTTTTAGGCCACCAATACCGTTAAAGCCATCCCTGAATGTCCCCCACTTTTTATTTACTTTTACCAGAAGAAGTATAGTACGTCTGCATTCTTTAATTAGACCAATCAAAATTCATAAGCATCTCACCTATCGCCTTAATCCTCCTATTACCTATAATTAAGTGGGTAGGTAAGAATGTACTACTAAAGAACCGCTGAGACAATAATCTATTGGATGAATCCACTCATCTTTAAGACGACAAGAGTGGTTTCGGTTAAAATAATATGCTGAATTTGGCCTCCATTATTACTTCATATAGAAAGCTTGGAGCTAAAATGCAATTTTGAGATTTACAATAAAGAAAGAAAGAAAGAAATGCTGCTGTGGGAATTGGAATATGAAGTGAAGCCAGCTGTCCCACAATAATCAAGCTAGAAACACGTGTCATTGACAAGGTAGGTAAACCATTATAAATAGAAGTAATTGACAATTTTACCCTTCATTCTATCAGTAACCTTAAATTATTACTCTCCTGTTTCAGTTTATGTGCTCAAAAAAGATTGATTCCTTTTTAAATTTAAAAATAATTTTATTTAAATTTTTTAATTTTATTATTAGTGAGAAATTTTTATAAACACACAAATACTCGGGACCTTTTTTTAATTTATTTAGAATTATAAATTTTAAAAATCTTTATTTTTTATTAAATTTTGTGTTCATTCAAATAGATTCACATAAATTGAATCCTCAACTTTCTTTATCATTTTTCAATTATTTATACAAAAACGTGGCACTGAAGGAGATAGCGTTTATGAGGCCAAGGCAATTTTATGTCAATCAAAATAATTTCCTAAGAAAAAAAAAGATCTTAGTTAGTGAGTTACCGCTACTGTGGTCACACAATTTTATACTTCAATATATTATGGTAAAGATTGGAAACCGACATGCAAGGAAGACATCAGTGTATATGTCCCTCTATAAATAGACTACATTACTTTCCTAATTGAACACATGAATCTAGCATACAATAGTAGTAAACCTCTAAATATAAAGAGAAATGAATATCCTTTTGCTCTCATTTTTCCTTGTCCATTATTTTGCCTTTTCATTAGCTAATTATCCCTCAGAACTAGTCTCAGCCGGTCCATCACCATCTCCAGTTCTGGACACCAATGGAGACAAAATCCGAGCTGGTTCCAACTATTTCGTGCTGCCAGTGATCCGAGGAAGAGGCGGCGGGCTCTTCCCTTCCAACGTTAAACAAAACAATACATGTCCTAGAGACATTGTTCAAGAGTCCCACGAGGTCCAACAAGGTTTGCCTGTAGTTTTCACCCCTGTGGACCCCAAAAAAGGTGTCATTCGTCTCTCCACTGATCTTAACGTTAGGTTTTTCACTCCAACCATCTGTGCTAGAGAAACTATTTGGAAAGTTGGTGACTTTGATGAGAAGTTGAAGCAGTATTTTGTGGTGACTGGTGGAGTTGAAGGTAACCCGGGTCCTCAGACAGTGAGCAACTGGTTTAAGATTGAGAAACTTGGGACAGATTACAAGTTTGTTTTCTGTCCAAGTGTGTGCACGTTTTGTAAAGTAATTTGCAAAGATGTTGGGATTTTTGCTAAGGATGGAGTCAGGTTTTTGGCTCTAAGTGACACTCCATTCAGGGTTATGTTCAAGAAAACTTTCTAAGTATATGTACCTCCTCCTTTTTTTTCAGTGTTGTGGTGTAGTCGTGATCATAGGAGCCTCATTTTCCTTGAATTTTCTGCATGTGTAATGTCTGTTGTTTTTCAGTTGTGAGTTTGAAGGTCTGCAGCCTGCAGGTTTGTGAACACACTGCAACTTTTAGCTGTTTGGTTTTCTACTCCAATAGTATTGTGTTTCTTTCTCTTAAACTTTGCTATTTATCTTCCCAATTTTTTCTTCATTACACCATTGTTTTATCTGACTTTTGCCAAATTTCGCGTTTCACTCGGGATCGAATTCCTCCACTTCACTATATGCTCTGTCCGGGCAGTGTGTGCAACATAAAATTTTGAGAATGACAATTTTTATAACCTAAGATATTCCAAGTACAAACTCCATCTTAACCAATCGTGTTTGCTGACACATTGTAGCGTATATATGTTACCGAAAAAGGCATAGGTGATGCGGAAGCTAGTAAGTAAACCTTGAACGACGATAAATTAAACGGTAAAAGAGAAATATATCAAAAGCGATATAAATATTTAACGTGGTTCGTTCAATTGACCTACGTCCACGATGGAGATGAGCAATCTACTATTAAAGAGAGAGTACAAAAATAGTGAAAAAACAACCCACGAAGAGGCAAACACAAGTGACATACTAATACTTGTCCTGTAAAGTTTCCCCTAAACACGATTCTCAAACCCCATATGGCTATATTGTAGACGTTATAGAAGTTCAAACCTTTTCCTACAAGAAAAAAGACTAGCCTAATACGAAAGAATTATAATTTCCTTCTACAATAAGAAAAACGCAATTATAGTAAATATGTTGTCCTTTTCTTCGAGATCTATATATATATATATTGTATATTTTATCGGTTACTATTTTAATTTTTTAGAGCAATTAAAAAAATATGATATATATATATATATATATATATATATATTTTATATTTTATCGG